>PVJA010030921.1:0-25328 GCA_004027025.1 Myocastor coypus
GCTGGCGCAGCATGTGGTGCCGGGGATCGAACCGCAGTCCCTGAAGCCGCCCAAGCTTCCCCAAGCAGGCGCTTTAGACCACTGAGCCATCCCACCGGGCCCTGACAGTGTCTTATAAAACCAACTATACACTTAATTGTTCCACACTGATGGCAAAATTTTTAGAGCTTTCAATGATACAAACACCCCACTGTGGCACACAGGCCGTAGTTATGCCACCACTGTTCTAGGAATTCCACATTCACAGTGCTCAGAAAAGTCAGTTTATTGTCCATCAAAAACTTCTACAAGAATGTTCATAGCAGTTTTACCCCCAGTGGCCAAAGATTAGACAAAATCCAGATATCCATTAGCAGGAAAATAAAACCATTTGTGATATAGGCATAGAATGTACTACAATTAGCAATAATAATGAACAAACTACTAATATCCAAAACAGCACAGGTAAATCTTATTTATTTATTGGCTATTTTGAGACAAGGTCTTGCTATGTAGTTTAGGCTGGCCTTGCATTTACTATGTAGCCCAGATTGGCCTCAAACTCACAGGGATCCTCCTGCCTCAGCTTACTGAGTACTCAGATTATAGAAGTATGCCACCATGCCCAACTACAGACAGATCTCAAAAATATTCTTAGAAAAAGAAGGCAGGCATAATGTTGGGCATTGATAAAGCATGTGTTTAGCATGCGTAAGGCCATCATTCAAACCTTAACAGCAACCCCCCACACAAAAAAATACATATAGATGAGTATGTAATATATGATTCTACTTATATAGTGTTCAAAAATAAATAAAAATAATCTGTAGAATTGGAATCAGGATAATGGTCACCCCCTAAGGAACTGGGTATGGATTGAACAAAACATGAGATTTTTTAAAATAGTGATATAAATGGTCTGTATCTTGAAGTAAGTGCAGATTATATGGTACATATATGTATTTGAAGTTTGTGTTTAAAATATGAACATTATACTGTGCATACATTACTTAAATTTAATTTCTTTGTTTGTTTTTTGTTTTTTTGAAATAGGGTCTCACTGTGTAGCCCAGGCTGACCTACCTCAGACATGATCCTCCTGCCTCAGCCTCCTGAGTGCTGAGACTACAAGTATGTGCCACTACATCCAGCTTTAAAAAATCTAACCCAGATTTCTGTGAACTCCCAAAGAGCATTTGTTTATGTGTTATATAAATCAATCAAATTTTGCCATGGGAAAATGTAGGAGAGGCTGCAACTGAAATGAGAAAAATTTTAAACATTCTTTAAAAACAATTATACATTTATTATACATTAACATAAATAACATCTGCATGAAAAATATATGTCTAAGACAAAAAAAAAATGAGAAGAGTGACACTGACATTCTCCTTAGTGAGAAATGTGACACTATTTTACGTCTTTGTAGCTGGGCATGGTTGAGTACACCTGTAATCTCAGGACTGGGGAGGTTTAGGCAGCAGGATAACTATAAGTTCCTGACCAACCTGGGCTATATAGTGAGCTCAAAGCCATTGTTAACTGGAAAGAGAGAGAGAGAGAGAGAGAGAGAGAGACAGAGACAGAGACAGAGACAGAGACAGAGACAGAGAGAGAGAACATGCTTAGAATTCTGTGAAAATAGATTAAACCATTCTGAGACTCTGAAAGTCTCAGAGGTATAGAAGTCCACCTCAAGCTAACTGAGAATCATTGCTCTGATCCTCCCTTCACTGCTTATTTGGTGTCTATCTTAAAAGAGAAATGAAATGTCCAAGTTTAGAATGTGGTTCCTGTTACTTTTTAGTGTATAGCTTCCCTACTATTGTTCTTATTCCACAGTTTCATTCCTGCTTCTCCTACCTTTTCTCATTCAGTGGCTTTGGACAACAGAACATCTTTTCCTATCCTCTAATTCCTCCACTCTTCCAGGTCACATTTCAATAGGCAGGAAGATGAAAGCAGTAGGACCTGTGACCATGGCAGGGGCCACATCCACTTCAACATGACCTCTGTTTGTACTCCAGTAGGCATGATGGTCATTGTATGTGCTGATAGAATTCGTCTTCACTTTGGCAAATGTATTCTCGCATGTATCCCTTAATTATAGAGTATGACTAGGTCCATACATAGAAAGTTCCCCCATATTCTTTCTCAAACACTATTTCCTCCACACTCCCAGAGATAATCACTATTTGTGAATAATTTGTTACCTAATTCCAAGTAAAATTCTTTTGTAAATTATTCGCAAAACCTCTGGGTTCCTTGGGCCTACTGCTCTTAGACACTATATAAAGTCATAGGCATGCATTTTTCAATCTTTCTTTTCCTAAGATGAAAAACATTTGGGTTTTTTCCCTGTTAGTTTTTAAAAGTACAAAACAGGAGAATAGATCTTCAAACTGTGGAATAGATGGCCCATAAAAGCTTTTTATTTCCCTAGTACAGACTTGCAAGGAACTAAGGAAGGCTATATTTAACAGCCAGAACTTTCAAAAGGGAAGAAAAAGCAGGTCACTATCACTCATTCTCACTTATCCATAGTTCAGCGAAGGCAAAGCTGTCAATGCATTGTGCAAGGTGAAAGGAAGCTCTCAGGCTTTAGAGTTGCAGGATATGATTAAAGCCTCATGACAATAGGGCCTGTTTACCAGACAGTTCCATCCAACACCAGCACTTCAGGCAGCTCGGGACCTTTCAGAGCTGTGGAAAATGCATCGTGTGGTGCTTAATCATACACATCTCGGAGGCTTATAGATAAACTCTGTTATCAAAAGAAGACTTGAGTCCCAAATGAGTATTGAGTGACTCACTTATTCCTTCTTCTGTCCCACTAAGATGGTTTTTCAGTGCAGAGGATAATTCTCTATGAGTTTACGTCCTTGTTAGACCTCTCCCCGTAGAGCCCATGAGACTGCAAAACGTGACTCGGGTGTCAAGGGGTTTGTGGTCTCTGCAGCTCTCTGCTATGTGGGACTCACCAAGTACTGAAGAATTTGGACTAAGAGGCTGGTTTGGGTGAAGAGGGAAAAATTTAATGAGGCCTCAAAAGATTAGTAAAATTTTGATAAGTATGGATAAGAAAGAGCCACATATTTTTTACTTCAGCTTGAGTAATTTTTCTGCAGTACAAATCTGATCACTCTATCTCTCTGCTTAAAACCCTGCAGTGAAGAGAAGGGATAATGCCCAGCCCAGCAGTGGAAGAGGAGACTGAGGCTCAGAAAGGGGCCATGTTGTCCCCAAAGCCAGCTAGTTAATGACAGAACTAACAAGAACCCTGTGCTTCAGGGGTCTTAAACACCTCAATAGCCACTCTTGGTTTAACTCACCGAGCTAAAAAATCAATGAATGAGCAGGGCCGTGTTCCTTTCAGAAGGAAACTAGGGGTAAATGCATTTTCTGCTTTTCCCAGTTTCTGGAGGCCACCCACATTCACTGGTTTATAACTCCTTTCATCTTCAAAGTCAGCCGAATCCTTTACACATTGTCACTGTCTTCACTGATTCTTTTGCCTTCTCTTCCCTGTGTCAGGACCCTTGTGATGGCCCTGGACTCCAATAGATTTGCTGGGATAACCTCCCCTCTCACCTTAGGTACATCTGGGAATTCTTTTCTGGAGCATAAAATAACATTTCAGCTGGCTCCAGGAATTAGGAGGCTGAAACATTATTCTGCTTACCTCAGGCACAACCTGACCTGTACCTCAAAGAGTTGCAGTGAGACTCATTCTGGGGGGGCTCCAAGAAGCCGGAAATTAGCATCTGGCACTGCCCTCGTGGTAAGGAGTCAATGCCGACAGGAGCATCAGCAAAGCAGGAAGAAGCTACTTCCTCCTCACTCTTTCTCCAGTCTTGTCTTTCCCTATGTCCCTATGGTAGGACTTAGCAAGAAGCCAGCTGACTAAGGATAATTAGTTTTGCAGTGCCAACATAGGAGAGCAGTAGAGGATGTAATATTTGAGGCTGCAAGACGTTAGCTTAGTAACAACAACTAAAAAACTTTAGTTTTTCAGACGGGTGTGGTGGCACACGCCTGTAATCCCAGCACTTGAGAGGCTGAGGCAGGAGAATCAGTGTGAGTTTGAGACCAGTCTGGGCTACAAAAGTGAGCTCAAGGCCAGCCTGAACTGCATAGCAAGACCCTGTCTCAAAAAGACCTCCACTCCCCCAAAAAACTCCAAAACTTTAGTTTTTATTTGTTTGGCTTGGGGGAAGGTGGGTTTGAGAGATTAAACCCAAGGCTTTAACAATGAACTACATTCCCAGGTTCTTCTATATTTTGAGACAATTGTGGGAAAAGGATTCTGCTAAATTTCCCAGGCTGGGCTTGAGCTTGTAATCCTCCTATCTCAGCCTCCCTGACCACTGGGATTACAGGTGTGTGCCACTACACCTTTGTTTAAAAAGTAAATTTAAATTGAACATAGTGGCACATTCCTATAACCCCAGCATTTGAAGCCTGAAGCAAGAGGATTGCCCCAAATTTGAGGCCAGCCTGGGCTACATAGCGAGTTCAAAGGCAGTTTAAACTATATGGAAGGACCCTGTCTCAACAAGTAAAAAAAGGCCTGGCCAGAGATCTCAACAAACTAAAGTGCTTGCTTGCTCAGAGCACAGTGGCTGGGTTTCCAGCATGCCATGCCACCCCTACTCCTGGGGCACACTGAGATGGGCAATTGAGACTGGGAGTGGTGGCACGTATACTTTCAGCTCTTGGGAGGCTGAAAACAGGAGCATCACTACAAGTCCAATCTATGTAGTGAGACCCTGTAGACCCTATATCAAATATATACAAAAGTAAAACAAAAGATGATAAATTTAAATAACAGCCTATAGTACATTATAGATACTCCTTGACTTACAATGAGTATATTCCAGTATACCAACAAATAAATATATTTAAAATATCCAAATATATAAATAGAAAATATTCTAAATTAAAAATATGTTTAATATATGCCTACCAAATATCATACTAAGCAACACAGTACACTATAGAATCAGTTGTTTATCCCTTTGATCATAAGATTAACTAGAAGCTCTGTATTATACCTGAGAGTAGCTGGCAATATCATACCTTCTGTTGCCTTCTAGAAAAAGAGAAAAATTCCAAGTATGGTTTCTGTTCAATGCATGTCCTTTCACACTATTATAAAGTTCAAAATTGTCGGTGCTGGGGAGACTGAAAATAGGTAGATCACTATGAATTCAAGCTACATAAAATGAACAAAAGAGGTTCAAAATTGCAATTTGGGGACTATCTAGATATTTAGTAAAAGGTTCGGGCCTGGCAGGATGGCTCAGTGGTCTAAAGCACCCACAGGCGGCTGCAGGGACCACGGTTCAATCCCTGGCACCACATGCTGTGCCAGCCCTGCCCTCAGGGCAGGCTGAGCCGGCCATAAAAATAAATAAACAAACGGAAGTTCTGAAACAAGAAAATAAATAAATAAATAAATTTAAAAAAAAATAAAAAACAATAAAAGGTTCATACTCATCACACAATAGTTTTTTAGAAGCCATCAAGAAAAAGATAACCCAGGAAAGATGGGGAAATTCACACTATGTTGTGTGACTACAGTATATACAGTGTTGACCAGCAACACATTCATTTATTATTGTTAAATATTTTGTTTTACACATAATTGTATGTGCATGACTGTTAAATGTATAGTAGGTTTGTTGACACCAGTATCACTATAATCCAGTGATGTTACTTTGTGACACTGCTGTGGCCACAGTGACACTCAGCTATAGGAATTTATCACTTCCATTATAATCTCGTAGGATCACCAATGTATGTGCAATCTGTCCTTTCCAACATGTCATTATGAGCTGGGGTGGTGACTCATACATACACTCAGGTGGCTGAGGCAGGAAGATCACACAGAATTTGAAGCCAGCCAGGGCTACATAGTGAGTTCAAGGCCAGAACAAACTTTATAGTAAGACCCTGTCTCAAAAAAAGTCATTATGTAGCATATGACTGTATGCAAGATGAACCAAGAGCATCTCATAGTTCCAGAAGAGAAGTGCTCCAAAACCAGAACAACAATGCAAACAAAAGGGCATGCAGATGGACTCTTACAAAGTAGCCTGGCGTGGTGGCTCACGCCTGTAATCCCAGCACTTGGGAGGCTGAGGCAGGAAGATCGCTGCAAGTTCAAGACCAACCTGGGCTACAAAAGTGAGCTCAAAGCCAGCCTCAACTGCACAGTGAGACCCTGTCTCAAAAAGCCCCCCCCCAAAAAAAAACAAAAAACAAAAAAAAAGTAACAAAAGTACTAACTGAAAGAATGCCAGCTGGACTAATTTGAGCAACAAAAACAAAGTAAGAAAGCTGGGTGCACATCTAGTTCTGGCCAGAGGAAGTTGAGGCAGGAGGATTGCAAGTTTGAGGCTAGCCTGGACAATTTAGCAAAATACCTATCTTGAATCAAAATGGAGGAGGGATCTGAGATGTGCCTCACTATAAAACTTTGGATTCAGTCTTGTGTCTGTCTCTGTCTGTCTGTCTGTCTGTCTGTCTGTCTGTCTCTCTCTCTCTCTCTCTCTCTCTCTCTCTCACACACACACACCCACACAAAGGGAATTAAACTTACTATTAGAATCCCAATTATGAAACATTGGACTGTATACACAACTACTTCCTCCTAGTTCAAAGAGAAGAATTCTTCTTCTTTTTTTTTTTGTTTTTCCCCCCTTCGGAACCAATATTGATTAGAAAATTTGTCACGTCTGCACCCTGTGCTCTGTATAACATTTGTGAGGACAACAATATGCAGTGTCTCAACTATTGTGAATGTGCTAACATGTTTTGAAACTCTCATATTGTTATCTCTTATTAAAAGTAAAAAATAAATAAATAAAAACATAATAAATAAAATAAAAAAGAATCCTAGCACTTAGGAGGCTGAGGCAGGAGGATCATTGCCAGTTTGAAGCCAGCCTGGGCTAAATAGTGAGTTCAAGGCCAGCCTGAACTATGTAGAAAGCCCCTGCCTAAAAAAAAGAATTAGAAAAATTTTTATTGCACCAGAGAATATTAAAGAGGCTGTGAAAATGTTTATATGTAGAAATGTTATCACCCATTAGGGTAAAAGACTAATAGCAAATAAATATATGCCAAACTAAAATTAGAATCTAAATTATTAGATAAATACCCAGGTGTACACACTCCATTAATAATTTATTATATTAACAAATAGAGAAAAATAAGCAAATCTCCTATGTAAAACCCTAAATAATTTATGTCAATAGTTCACTCAGTGGAGGTAGAACATAATCACCTGCTTCCTAAGTATGGGCTATCCACAGTGATTTCCTTCAAAGTGTATGGTAGTAATGACTTTTGAAAGGACTATGGAAAAATACTCCCAATAAAAAATTTGTTTTATTTTTGAGGGCTGGTTATCAAACTCAAGGCCTCCTGAATGCTAGGCAAGTGCTCTGCCACTGAGCTACCCTCCCAGTCCTAAAAACTTATTTTTATTTTTTTGTTTTTTTGCAGAGCCAGGGATGGAACTCAGGACCTTGTACTTGCAAGGCAGGCACTTATGCCCCTGAGCTATCTCCCCAGCCCCCAAAAGCTTATTTTTTAAAAGGCTCCTGTACTTTAAGATCCCAAAAACTTTCTTTTTTACAAAAATCTCTGCACATTTTAAAAAATTAAAGTGTGATCATTGTCCAACCCAGAAATGTCACTTTTCATAACTTCCAATTAAAACGGTTATGAAGCATGCAAAATAAATGCAAAGAAAAACAGCGACTGTAGCTATTTGCAGAAACCAAAATATAGGAAATAACTTAGTTTTCCAGATACTAGAAAGTGGTTGTATAATATCCTAGTAGGAGTAATCCCAAAATATCCCTCTACAGGATCTTTCTCTTGTATGTGGCTAGAACTTGTGAATATCATGAATTTCATTTCCACAATTAGGCTATGTTAGTGGAAACTTGTTCAAGGTTGGTTTGGTTTGTATTTTTAATGAATGTTACATATAAATAATGCCCCCCTACAACCACCAAGACAAACCCTTGACTGGCATAGTTATCCCAAGTGGGCCTAACCTAATCAGGTGATACTTTAAGAAGAACTGAGGTCTTCCTCAAGAGCGATTAGACATATGAAGGGCATTAGTCATGGAGGGGACTATCCCTTGCTACTACCTTTGGAAATGGGGGACTGTATGGAAAAGAATGTAACAAACTTGTGGAAGCTAACAGCAGTTCCAGATGACACCCATAAGGAAACTGGGACCTCATTTCTACAAGCCAAAGGAGTCTGAATTCTGCTAACAACCTAAAAAAGACTGGATGGAGTCCTCCAGCCTCAGATACAAGGCCAGGCCTGAGATATCTTAATTTTAGCCATGGGAATTCCTGAGCTAAGAACTCAGCCACTCTGTGCCAGATTCCTGACTAGGGAGACTGTGTGGTAACATACATGTGTTCTTACAAGCTGCAGAATTGGTGGCAATTTGTTCCACAGTATTTGACAACTCATGGGGCCAGTGAGATAGCTTAGTGGTCTAAAGCACCTGCTTAAGCAAACTTAGGCAACCACAGGGACTACAGTTTGATCCCCAGCACTACATGCTGTGCCAGTCCAGCCCCACACCTAGGGCAGGCTGAGCCAGCCATAATATAAATAAATTAATTTTTAAGAAAAAGTATTTGAGGGGCTGGGGAGATAGCTCCGAGGCACAAGTGCCTGCTGGGCAAGTGCAAGGTTATGAGTTTGAACCCCGGTCCCACAAAAAAAAAAAAAAAAAAAAAGAAAGAAAGAAAAAGTATTTGATAATCACACAGGCTACAAGGGAGCATACAGCCAAGAACACCCATGAGATCCACCTGAATGTATCCATGTATCCCCCAAGGAGATGCAAGACAACCATCAGTTGGATAAAAGAAGTTGCAAAATAAATAACAGTGTGATCTTGTTTTCACAAACCCGAGGTGTACAGGTGGCACACCGAGATCTAGAAGGATAGCACCAAGGGGAAAGCTGAGGTGTGGAATTTGACAGAGGGATTTTTCTGTGTGTTAATACATACATTTCTTTGTACCCAGAGAGCTTGTTTAGGTGGGGGCAGAGTTTATTTACAAGAACTATGTTTCTTGTTTTTTATTAAGGAGACAAAGCAAACTGGACCCTGAAGAGCTCTGCCCTGGCACCCAGGCCCTCTTGGCATCTGTTCCCAGGCACCCATCTTTCAGCTCCTGGTGCATCTGTGGTTCTTGGAACTCACAGTTCTGGTTGCTGACTTCTTTTCTCCTTTCTTCTCTTCCTTTTCTTTTTGTTGGGTTTGCTTCCATTTATTCTTGAAACAGTCTTCCCTTTACTTTCCACACCATATTCTCCTGGTTTTCCTTTTTCGATCCCTTGGCCAGCTCAGTTTTATAGGAGAAATTTAAACTTTCTGTCTAAAGGTTTTGGGTTTTTTTTTTTTTTTTTTTTTCCTACTGGAAATTGGACTCAGGACCTCACACTTGCCAGGCAGGTATGGCAGAACTGAGCTAAATCCTTAGCCCTGTCTAAAGGTTTTATATTTGAGTCTGATGAAATACATTGCCAATAGACAGATTAACAGGAAAAAAAAAAAAAAAACCGAAAAAGATTTATTTGGGCATGGCTTTACATGACAGGGAAGCCTTGAGATTGAAGACCTAAAGACCCGGAGGTAACTGTCCATGTTTGTGCTTACATTCAATGAAGCGTGCACAGCCTGTAGAACTGTGATTGGACAAAATGCTATGAGCTAATGAAAATAGACCTTGGGCAAAACCAGTAAGGCCTGCTGTGCCAATTCTTTTTGGCCCTTTAGTTATAGCATTTCTTCCTCTGGGCTATGGGGCCTCTTATTCCAACCCATAGCCAAACAACACAGGGCAGAGAATTTGCTTATTTCCAGTTCTTAGAAAGGTAGGGGAAATTTAGAGTAATATTTTTAAGTTTTATGGTTGGCTTTGGGGAACTGATGTTCTGATTTCTATCTTGCCTAGAGGAAGAGGATTGTGGCTTGCCTTAGAAGAGGATGGGCAGTGAGAGATAGCACAGAGGTCAGAAAGAAACTTTTGTCTTGGAGGTCATTTCTGAGGCCTGCACTTTGGGACATCATTTCCTGCACCACAACACCTCTTTCTGCCCCAGCCCTCAACTTTAGCATAGTTCTTGCCTCCTAATTTCATTTGCTGTTGTCAACCCACCATTTCACTTCCATCTGCTCCATGTGTGGTTCTCACAGCCCTGCTTGGCTTCTGGCCAGTAAGGGAAAAAAACACACTGGTAAAGACTAACCTAAGAGGCTGGATGGCAGGCCCTGGGAACAGGGCTTGGAAAAGGTCACCTGATGTCAGAATGGGAAGCCAGTCAATGCCAGACTAATGAAATAAGTTGTAGTGTAAATTAAGGGAAGTCAGTCAAGATTACAGAAAAGGGCAGCAGTTATAGGATCAGCTCAGTGGAAGTGAAATGGGATGAACTGACACAATTGTTTTCAGTCATCAGTCTGAGTCGATATTGGCTCTTCCAATATCTGGGAACAAGAAAGTTGAGGAGGGCATATTTTCTGAATATATGATAATTGATATTATAAGAAAATAATACTGAAGACTTCCAGAAAGGTGGTGGAGTCTGAAGTCAGCAGCAACAGAAGAGCCCCACCCCCACCCCAAGATTTGGTGTTGGAATATAACAACATGAATAGGAAATAGAGGGAGGTGGGCCCCTGGGGTTCTGGAACTATCTGAAGAATCGAATCGCATGGGAAGAGTGGAGAGAGACTTCAACACAAAAGGAGGAGGGGCAAGTGCTGCTTTCTCCCTGAGCATGGACTCGCTGTGTGGGAGGGGCAACTCGAACTTACTGATGCACAGTGACTAATGGTGACACCAGAGGCTTCCATGGAGAACACACCTGTGGAACAGAACAGTGCACATAGCAGCCTGAAGTATCTATTAAATTATTTGGGTTCAGATATCCTCTAGGAGAGAGCAATTGGCCAGGAGCCATATTGGAGAGCAACAAACTGAGTTCAGAATGCAGAGCAACTGCTGGCTCCATCTAGCAGCTCCCAGTGTCCAGGTGGGGGAGCCAAGCTCAAGTCAGCTGGAGTTCAAAGCAGCAGGCAGCCAGGTTCAGGCCAGAAGGAGTGCATGGGCTGCTGTATGAACTTCAGTGAAACTAAAGGTACAGACTCCCTGGAATTATCTGATTTCCTGCTATAAAACTATAGCTGACTTGCTAGGATTAATCAACTTGATCTGGACCCTGCACAGAAAATCTACCAGTGACAGCAGAGACATATCTTAAAGAAGATATTTTTTTTCTTTCTCTTGTTTTTGTTTTGTTCTTGTTTTTATGAGTATGGTTTTGTAGGAGTATATAGTTTCTAGGGTCTACAGGATCTCACTACACAGATTGGACTTATAGTGATCCTCCTGTTTTCAGCCTCCCAAGAGCTGGGATTACAAGCCTGAGCCACCACACCCAGTCTCAATCACATCTCAGTGCGCCAGCATGAGGTGGCCAGCTGGCATGCTGGGGTTTGAACAGGATACCTATGTCTGCCTAAGCAGATACTTTTAATCTACTAAGCTATCTGTCCAGCCCTGGTTTCTAGTTTTTTGATGATGTTCTTTCTTGTTGATATTTTTCTTCTTTCTCTCTTTCTTTCCTGTCTTCTTCACCAGTTTCTCAAAGTCCTCAAGCCTTGCTTATAATCTTTCCTCTTCTTCTATTTTTCTATTTCTCTCTCCCTAATGCCTATTAAATTTTGTCTTTTGAGGGCCAGATTGCTATATTAGTGGCTTATTTTCTATATAAAAATTTCTGGTACTGTTTTGATTCTGTAACCACAAATCTAGTTTATACAATTGTAGTGGATTTCTAACAGGTGGTCAACTTACTACAGCCAGCTGAATTAAACTAGCATGGTGCTGGGTGCAGGAGGCCCACCTGAGGGCTGTGGCCAGCAGCATAAAGGCAGAACAGGAGGAGCTGCCAAAACGCTGTTAGGGATGCTGTTTGGAGAAGCTGTTGGAAGCTGCTACTTCTCCTGAGCTGCTCTGCTGGAGACCTTGTCATGCAGGCTTTCCCCATGAACTTTGGAGAAGCGTGGGGCCTCACCTTGAGCATCGCTCCCTGGCTCTAAGTGGAAGATGGTGCGCTGCTCAGCCTCATGAAGCCTGACACATTGGCTTTCCTCATGGGAACTCGGCTTTCCTATCACTGGAGGAACTCATGACCTCATTGTGGCTGAGGATGGCTGTGGTACTTTTGGGGGAGCTCTGGGGCTTATGGTGAGCACTGCTTCCTAGCTCCAGTGCAGATCCCTCAGCCTGCTAGCACAGACCCTTCATCTTTCTGGCATAGACTTCGTAGCTTCCACCACTGACCTTTGGGTCTCTCCAGCATATATCCATGAAGTGGGCCTGCACGAGACTTTGCTGTGGCTCCAGGCCTCCAGCTGGACTGGTGGGCGGCACTGCTATGAGATCTAGGCCCTCAGATGGATTCTTTAGTATTTAGTGCATAGATAGATTTCCTGCACTTGTAGTATGTGATTCTTGGGTGAATACTATTATAGAACATATCCTGTACTATCTTGTTCACCTAAATAAAAACCCTAAACTATTATAACAATTAAAGGCAGCAAATTAATGGTTATGTCAGTTTGTCATTTTCTAGACTATATTTGTTGCTATTGTTATTGATGATTTTTTAGCAAAAGTGACATCATTATTCTAACTAGTTGTTCTTCCTAGTATACCAACAATGAAATTACATAGGCTCACAAAAAATACTACTGGCAGGTGCCTATGAGTTAGGGGCTGTACCAAGTAAGCAGTAATTTCTTTTTTGTGTGTGTGAGTGGCCAGCTTAGCCCACTCAGGGGAGCAGGGTAGCATGGCATGTGGTGCTGGGAATCAAACCACGGTCCCAGCATTTGTCTACGTTTGCCTAAGCAGGTGCTTTAGATCACTGAACTGTCTTACTGGCCAGCAGTAACTTCTTATCCTCAATGAACTGAAGAGGCAGGATCTTGTAACTAAGTCAAAACTCAAAAACCAGCTACACCTGGAAGACACCTTTGTCAAGTCATTCCTGAAGGGTTCTAAATACTAACAATAAAGCTACCCACCATAGGCAATTTATAAACATAGACACAGGAATTTAAAGACAGAACAGAACACAGAAAATGAGAAGATACTTAAACCTGATGCAGCCCAGACTTCCAGCTCATCAAAGGCAAACCCAGGGGACAGTGAGGTGGAATAATCAGCCAACTGCCCACTTGGACTCTCTAAAGTGGTAATAGCAGAAGTGAAAAGCAAATGAATGAGATTCTAGAAAGAATCAAATCAGAAATAATTTCTCAGGTAACTACAGAGATGGCGACCATGTCTTGAATGATTTCTCTTTTGTAAAAATCCTCTTTTTTAAGAATCCTAAAATATAAAGAAAAAGCAAAATAAAAAGAAACGAAAGACATGGTTAGTGACTCTAGAGCAGATGCAGATTTTTTTTTAAAAAAGAACTTAGGAAAATGATATAAATCATGAATGCCCAACATAGGAAAAAAATAGAATCTATGAAATACATTCAAACAGATATCGAACAGATTAACAATTCTATGCAAAGTGTATGCAGCAGAATGAGCCAATGTGCAGATAGAATCTCAAACATAGAATATAGTATTTCAGTAATCATGAAAAGAAATATTGCTGAAAAATAGCAAAGGACTACAAGAAATCTATCCAGTAGCTGCTAGATGATGCAAAGAATAATAGTATAACATTGATCAGAATCAATAAAAAAGCAAGAGATAGCACAAATAAAAAACTTGGTCACAGAAGTAATGGTAGAAAATTCCCAAGCAGAGAAAAAGAATTTTGCATGTAAGTGGGGCATACAGAACTCTAATTAACCATGATCCAAAAAAATCTATACCAAGTTGTATAACATGCAAACTTCCAGAAATTCAACACAAGAACAGAATTTTAAAAGGTGCAAGAGAAAACAAACAAATCACATATAAAAGAAAACCCATCAGAATCACAGTAGACTTATCAACATGAACCCTCAAGTCAAGGAGAGTTTGAAATATTTTTAAACCTTAAAAGAAAATAACCTCCAATCTAGACTGATGCACTTGTGCTCCTTCCCATTAGAGTAGACCTATCTCCTTATTTCCTATCATCTGTCTTTTTATTTTGCTTGTTATATCTTGGGATTCTTATAAAAGAGAAATCATTCAATATTTCAGGTTGTGTGTCTGACATTATCACTTCACATCATCGTTTCAGGGTGCACCTACTCTCCTACGGATAACTCAGGTGTATCCTTTCTTATGGCATAGTAGTGCTCCACTGTGTTTAAGTATCACATTTTCTTTTTCCATTCAATGTGGATGGACATACAGGCCAATTGCAAGATTTAGCTATTATGAGTTATTCAGATAGGAACATGGGTGTGGAAGTAAAGTGATATCTCTAACTCTTGCAGGAAAATACCTAGAAGGGGAGTAATTGTACCTAAATGAATTTCTAGTTTTAGTTTTTTGAGGAATCACCATACTGATTTCCATAAGAGTTGTATAAGTTTACATCCTCACCAACAATGTAGAAAAATTATTTTACCTTGTAGCCTCATTAACATTTATTACTGGGGCTGGGGAGATAGCTCTGTGGCACAAGTGCCTGCCTGGAAGTGCAAGGTCATTAGTTTGAAGCCCAGTCCCACACACAAAAAAACTTATTATTATTTGATTTCTTGATGATAGCCATTCTTTCCGGAGTAAGATGGAATCTCAGCATTGTCTTAATTTGCATTTATGTAATGGCTAAAGACATTAAACCTTTTTATGCATTTACTGGTCATTTGTACTACTTTTTTTTTTTTTTTCTTTGAGACAGGTTTTCACTGTGCAGCCTTGAACTCACTTTGTAGCCTAGGCCGACCTCAAACTCATAGCAATCCTCCTGCCTTAGCCTCCAAAGTGCTGAGATTATAGATGTGTGCCACCATGTTCCACTGTACTACTTCTGAGAAGCATCTATTCCTACTAAATTGCCCCCCTTTTTTGATTGGGTCTTTATTTTGGAAGGTCTGCTTTTTTGAGCTCTTTATATAGTCACGCTATTAGTCCTCTGTTCTAGGATTTTTTAAAAAACATTTATTTATTTATTTATTTATTTACTTACTTACTAACTTATTTACTTATTTAATGGCTGCTCAGCCTGCCATGCGGGTGGGGCTGGCGCAGCATGTGGTGCCAGGGACCGAATCGTGGTCCCTGCAGTTGCCTAAGCAGGCACTTTAGACCACTGAGCTATCTCACCAGCCCCTGTTCAAAGATGTTTGGCAAAAACTTCTTCCCATGCTGTAGGCTATCTCTTCACTGTCAGTCATGTTTGTGCCACTTTGGGAGCCAGGGAAAGATGCTGTGGCTTGTGTCTAGATGTCTTCCCAAAGCTTTTTGCTCTACAGAGGTGGCTGGGTCTAAGTGCTGAGATTCAGTGTGGGATTACTAAATCAGTTCACCAGTTGGTCTGCCATCTACCCTCAGCCTGGTAGCCTCCATGGAATATAAAAGGGGCAGAATGAAACTGTTAACTTGTTGCCTGCTGTCTTTTGTCTGTCCTGCTTTGCCGTGGACTGTTTCATCTCTGCAGTGCCCTTCTCCCATGTCACCGTGTCTTGGAGTCAGCCAGCTATAAACTGAAACTTCCACAAACAGAACTGAAATGAACTTTTCCTTCTTTAACGTTTGGCTGTTGTGTATTTTGTGTCAGCAATCAAAAAAAAAAAAAAAAAAAAGTAATATAAGTAGTATTTGTATTGGTTCTTCCCCAAAGTTTTTGTAGAATCCAGTAGTGACTCCCACATGACCTGGGCTTTTCTTAATTGGGAGTTTTTATTATTTACTTCTGCTTCAATTATACTGCCTGTTTATACCTTCTTGATTCAGTTTTGAGAATTCATATGTAGCTAGTGTCATGCTTGACCCAGATAAGACCCTGTCAACAAACATGCTGTTCCTAGCAGACAACAGGAATCCATCAACAGGCCATGCTGTTCCTGGTACACAGAACACAAGGCCATAAAGATGAGACCAGGAGAGAATGTTCAATCTCTCTAGTGCCAGAGTCTGGTGGTGACTACACATGTGCACTGACCATTTTGTAAACTTTGACCCCTGGCATTCCACTCCCAAAATTCTTTGGGATAATGATTCCCTTGGCAAGCCTTATGAAGTTGTCTCTCCCCTAGTTGATGGCTTAATCTCAGCCCCTCTGTACCCAGACGAAATAAACTAGCCTGGCTGCTAAACACAAAAACCTGTCTGAGTGGTCTCTTATGTGTACCATTTATCACATCTAGAACTCTCCATTTCTTCTGAATTCTCTAATTTGTTAGAGTTCAGGTCCTCAAAGGAGTTACTAATCTGCATTTTAGTGGTGTCTACTGTAGTGGTCGACACATTGTATCAGTTTGGTTGCACTGCCTGGCAGTTCCACACTGTGGCCTCTGAGGGCTCTGCCCCAGAATAACTCAGCACAAAAAGGGGTTGAGAAAGAACAAACTTCAGTCTTCACAGTCAGCTTGAACTTTATCTCCTGGTTTCCAGCACAGACTTTTCAGCCTCCAGATTGGATCCTTCAGCTTTCCATAGCAGATTCTTCTGTCTTCCATTGCAGACACAATGGCTGACCATTAGAGACCGTTAGAAACCATTAGAGACCATTAGAAATGGAACACTGCAGTGAGTATAAAAGCCTTGGGACTGAATCCTTCAGTTGGCAGTGTGCAGATTCTCTCAGCACACTTCTTCATCTGACTCCAGGACTGGTACATCTTGTGTTATATCTGTTCCTTGTGTTATATCTGTTCCTCTAGTGAAACCCTGGCTGAAACATCCACTGTTATTTGCTTTTCTCTTAGGGTTATTTTCCTTGTTTCCCCTAAGTTCTAGTGTGCTGTACTGATACTGTTATTTAATTCTAGGAGCTAATTTCTTCCTTGACACAATGAAAGCAGTTCTAAGAGGGAAGCTTATAGTGTGAATGCCTACATCAGTTTAATTATTATTATTATTATTACTATTTTAGTTTAGTTCTTTTAAACAGCTGTTTTTTTGTTTTTTTGTTTTTTCTGAAATGAATAAGCATTGGCAGTGGCTTTGATGCCCCTGAAATCCTTTGACTGGATGATTATAAAAATTAAAAACTAGGCCAATGTGGAAGCAGTAGCATATATCTGTAGTCTCAGCACTTAGAGAGAGGCAAGAAAACTATTAATTCAAAGCCAAAAAATAGAAGAACACAGGTAGAATTTATACTTCAGAAGGAAGAGCAAATTGAGAAGGGACTTTAGCCTGAGAGAACTGAAGGGGCCCAGCTCTGACGGAGAAGGTCAAGCTGGATTGTTAATAAAGGCAAAGAGCAAGCTTTTATGGAGTTGCTGAGATGGACTAGGCTTCACTTGATCATTATTTCGGTTGTGGCTCCAGAGAAGTTCTTACCACTCGAGGAGGCAATCTAGTTCTGGTGTGAGATAATCACTTCTGCATGGCGTGGTCTGTCTGGGACTCAAAGTGACAGCAGCTTTGGGTCAATGACTGGAGACTTAGTCTGGGTGCCACTGCAGGGGTTCCAGAACAGGATATTGTAAAAGCTGGCAGTTCAGTGTCCTTATCAATACTTAAATGCTTAGTTACTCTTCTCTTGGTGTCTTCAGTCTTGAAGGGTGATAAGACAGGTAAGTTTAATTTAGGACTAAGATACTTTGTATTAACAGCTTTTACATAAACACTATTTTTTTTTTTTTTTTGAAGAGTCTACAGGGTGTTCAAGGTCTCACTACTAGATTGGACTTGTAGTGATCCATCTGTTTACAGCCTCCTAAGAGCTGAGATTATAGGCATGCATCACCATACCCAGTCTTACATAAATACTCTTTAGCTGATTAACATGTGTATGTGCAGAGCTGAGCAGGGATCAGACCCAGCGTCTTAAGGAAGATATCAAATGAATGTAGAGCCAGGCATGGTGGTGCACACCTGTAATCCCAGCATATAGGAGGCTGAGGCAGGAGGGTCATCACCAAGCTGGACACCAGCCTGGATTATGCACTGAATTCAAAGATAGCCTGAATTACATAGTAAGACTGTCTCAATCAAATAAAGTAAAATAAAGTAAAGTAAAATGTTTTAAATAAAATTAAGGAAGAGATGCCAAGACGTATCGTGCTTCTAGTTACTCTCTGGGCACCTATAGGCACAAGTAGAGTGTGCTCTTTAGCAAAAGCAGCCTATGGTCTCTATCTCAGCTCAGGACCTGGGGAGCAGATGAGATTGGTTTCTTGGATAACAAGTGTAAGTTGCACCCTACAGGATGCGCAGGACAGCAAGTTGACCACTTCTGTGCCTTCAGGGCAGGAAAGAGTTGGGATCACAGGTGAGGGACCCCTAGGTCCCTATGCTGGTGAGAAAGCTAACTCAGTAGGAAAGGCCTTAGTGGCACCTGAGGCTTCAAGAGTCAGCCTGACAGTACCGTTGAGTATTCCTCCCCTCCCCCTCCTCCCCTGTCCCTCCTCTCCAGGGCAGCCCTTCTTCACCCTTCCCCATAATGAGTGCCAGAGAGCTTCCACTCCAAGCCATAAAGAAACAATTAGGCACGGTTAATGGCCCATAATTTGTTATTTCTGTATTCTATTCCCAAGGGTTCTCTCCTAAGTTATTACCCAGGAAGAAACATAAAAACTACCCATAAAACTGTGTATTTCATAGAAACAAAGGAAGCAAGCTCTTCCTTTCCCCTGTGTCTCCATGATTTAGAGCAGTCAGTCTTCTCAGCCAGGCATGAGGCTGCTTCCCACAGATGGGAGAGGCTGCCGCTTGCTGGCTCTCATCACCGTGCTGTAGGCATAAGGACGAGGCCGGCTCCATAAATTATTTGGTCTGGTGCAAAACGAGCATGTGGGGCCTTTCATTTGATATATTAGGAATTTCAAGCTGAGAGTGGTGGCACTTGACTGTAATCCCAGGTCTTTTGGAGGCTAACACAGGAAGATAAAAAGTCCTAAGATAGGGAGTTCTAGGATACCCTAGGCAACCCTGTCTCAAAAATTAAATAAAAAAGGCTGGAGATGAGGCTTAGTGCACACACACACACACACACACACACACGGAATTTAAAGACTACAACAAGCTGGATATGGTAATTCATGCCTGTAATCCTAGCAGTCAGGAGGCTGAGGCAAGAGAGTCACTGAATCTAAGGCACCAGCCTGGGCTACCTCCATATGGAGTTCAAGGTCAACTTGAACTACATAGAAAGAACTTGTCTCAGAACAAACGTACAACAGAACAGCATTAAACTTAAAACCACAGGCAGGTCTTTCTGAGCATGGGGCCCTGTGCTGCTCTGACTTGAACATCCACAGGGTCCCCCCTCAAGTACTTCTATATGCTTTTCCATGTGTGCCACTTTACAAAGTTCCTCCTTCAAAAAGATAGCTTCTGCACACATTCTTGGGCCTTGGTCTTCTCAGGGGACTGACAGTGTGGTCTGAGAGCCAGAAGGACCAGGCCTGGGAGCAAGCTGCACTTCTTCACACAAGAAGAATCTGGGAGGTTGAGGAGCAAGCACTGTGCTGCTTCTGAAGAAGAGCGGGGAGGGCCAGGGACAGCATCCTGTTAGGGAGCCTATCGGTCCTGAGCTGCCTGGGGTTGGATAGCTGAGGGCTCTAGAGTCAAAGAGAGCCAGTATAGCACATGAGGACACTGGCCAAAAGGAAAGGTGAAAGGTGATGGAACACTAAAGGAACTGTCCTCATTTGCTTTACTTTGTCCTTCCTTCTTTCCTTCCTTTTCCTTCTTTCTTTCTCTTCCTTTTCTCTTTCTTTTTTTAAAAAAAATTTTATTTATTTATTTTTTCTTATTTCAGAACCTTTGTTTGTTTATTCACTCATTTTTATGGCCAGCTCAGCCCACCCAGAGGGCAGGGCTGGCGCAGCATGTGGTGCCGGGAATCGAACCGCGGTCCCTGAAGCCGCCCAAGCTTTCCCAAGCAGGCGCTTTAGACCACTGAGTCATCCTGCTGGGCCTTCCTTCCTTTCTTTCTTTCTTTCTTTCTTTCTTCCTTCCTTCCTTCCTTCCTTCCTTCCTTCCTTCCTTCCTTCCTTCCTTCCTTCCTTCTTTTTTGTTTCTTTCCTGCCTGAAGTAGGATGTATCAAATTTAGATGCATGGGGCTGGGGAGATAGCTCAGTAGTCTAAGTTCCTGCATGGCAAGCACAAGGACCCGAGTTTGATCCCCAGTACCACATGCTATGCTGGCCTGAGAACCTCAGGTATGCTGCGCCAACCCTGAAACCAGCCATGGTGGTTCATGCCTATAATCCCAGCACTGGAGAGGCTGAAACAGGAGGATCACAACTAGTCTGAGTTGCATAGCAAGACCCTGTATTGAATAAATAATCAAATTTAGATGCATGATTTTTTTAACCCCCAAACCTGTTTCTCCCTTTCCCCCCTTTGGTAATGTGGAACATTATCCACCCGTTGGTCGGTTGGGGAGTGAGTCTGACCAGCCCCTCACCCCCTGCCATGACCCTCGTGACTGCAGGCAGCATCTCTTGAGCCCATGTTGCACTTTGCTCGCTAGCCACCTCACCACCTTCCTTCCTGGCTGAGACTGTGACAACAGCCTTTTTTAAACTGCCTTGGGAACCATACAGACTAGAGATTAAGTCCTCATCTGTACAATGAGAATGATAAGAGAATATCTGAAAGGCTTGTGGCTGCAACTCAATGGCTTAGAATCCCCTATCTCCTCTTCACCAGGACTTAAGTGTCAATTCTTGGGAGTGACACTTTTCTGACTCAGTGCAAGCTCACATAGACCCCGGCTACTATGTACAGTCAACAGCACCCTTCTGTCATCTCTCAGTGGTCCTTTCCAGGAGGTCAAACTTAACTTTCTTAAGGACAAAAAATATTTATTGGGAGGAAAGAATGCTTCTAAGAGAGACATAAGGGGTCCAGAGTTGGCTGCCCACTCCTGGCTCTCTGTGTCCAGTGGAGAACTTAACATGGACCCTGAGCTCCTGTTACTATGACAATAGAAAGTTCCCCCACCTAAAGTCAGTGAGCCAGTGACTAAAAATATCAAACTAGACATGCACTTAACCAAGGGCCCAGGGGGCAGTGTACTGTAGCCAATCCCTTTTCAGGCCAAGTGAGTTCACCCAAGATGAGCCAGACAGGGCCAGGAAATGGGGCTTAGGGCAGCAGAGCCAGTCTTTGAAGAAGGTGGAATAGGATCATACTGAAAGTAGGAGGACACAGAAGGGTTTGGGGTCGGGGTGAAAGCTCATGCACTGACCGTGGGCCACCCGACCAGCTAAGCTCGCCTCACCAGCTGCAGGTCCTGGCAGCTCCCCACTCAGAGTATTCACTGAAACTACCTGGATGGTACTGTCAGGACAATGCCTGAGAAGAGCAAGGACCAAGGGTGGGGCTGGAGGTGTGCTTTTTGTGAAGTAGCATGTATGTAGGAAAGTACCTGAAACTCTCCATAGAGGTGATGAGCTCTACCACGAGCATCCCCAACAACCTGCTCTCCAAGCACCCACCCAGAGCACCTCCAGCACTCCAAAGCTGGACCCACACTCCCCAAGCTTCTCCATCCCTCAGGCCAGCCTGGGCCCTAGCTTTGTCATTACCAGGTCCTCACACCCACCCCTAAGAATATCTTTGTCTTACCTAGTTTTGACCTTCTTAAGGTTGGACAGGATCGCACATAATTTTATTCTTTCTGCTTAATGCTTTGTGAGACTCATCCATCCATCTGGCCGAGTGTTACTCGCCTACTCACTTTCGCTGCTAATCGGTTGATCTGTGTTCTTTTGATGGACAGTGATGCTGCATCTGCCTCGCACGTTCTCTATACTTTAGTGTGCATGGCTTCTTCTGCCTGGCTTCCAGAGGCAGGGGCATTTGGAGAGGAAAGGAAAAATGGAAGTTGTTCTGGCACAGAGAACTGAGCAGGTGGAAGGGGCCTAAGGATGTCACAAGGAAAAGGCAGTAGAGCCCCTTTGGTGTTTGTTCCTATCCAAGACTGGAGGGGTACAGCTCCCTGAAAGCCATGGTCAGGAGGTTGGGTGGGCATGGGCATGGGCATGGCCTGCTACACTCTGGGCTATATCATCCCACTTTTCTGTTCTCTCTGCAGTACAGGCCAGATCCATACACACAGGGAGGCCGAGCAAGACTGTTTATTGTAAAATACTCCCTTTGGAAGACAGAGGAAATGCCACAAGTGGGCCAGGAGGTGCCTCTCCTTCCCCAGGATTGGTGCGCCGTAAGATATTTGTGTTTGGAAGTCTAGGCATTAGCTGTCACCTGTCTATCCAGATACTGACCTGCTCGGAGGTACCGTGAGTCCTGAAGCAAAGAGGCCTTCACAGTGGGTTGCTTGCCCACATCTCACCCATGTTGGGAGTGAGGCTGTGCCGTAGAGCCCATCACTTGGGGACTTGCAGTAGCCCAAGATCACTCCTCATTCCTACCAGAAAATCTCTCTTAAGAAACATTGCAACCCTAGTATGTAACCTTGGAGACTGTCCTGGCTAAAGATGGTCAAGTATCCCTTTTTGCTCCTAGGGAATCCTGACCATTGTCTTTCTGGGTTGGCAGGTAGGTGAAGAGGAAGATCTCATTGCCTTGGAGCTGGGAGATTGCATGGCAGATAAGCCTGATTCCTGCTACCTCCCCCAGGGACTATATAAACAGGCAGGTAAAGTATGGGGGCTCAGTCACAGAACAAGGTTTAGGATGATGCCAGCTCTCATGCTATAGATCAGTTGGACTTTGCTAACAATGGTCTGTTCCCTCATTGGTTTCTCAACAGCTGGATGGATGGACTGGACCAGTATCCTCATACTCCAAGAAGTCAAGGCAGCCAGCTGTGATTGCACATGCCTGTAATCCCAGCACTCAGGCAGCTGAGGCAAGAGGATTGCAATGAGTTCAAGACCAGCCTGATTTACATATCAAGGCTCTGTCTCAAAAAATCAAGAGATAGAAACAGAGAGGCAGAGACAAAGACAGTGACAGAGACAGAGAGAGGAAAATGGATGCAGAGGTCAGTGGCTGAGCCTACCCTACAGCCTAGTACTTTTGGGGGCCAGAACATAGGGCTTGCCACTCTGGGTTGGGCTTGTCGGGCACAGAGGTAGCACACACAGGCGCTTGCCTGCGGAGGCACCGAGCTGCAGCATCATGGGTTAGAGGTTGTCTCAGCCCCTGGTGGAACTGGTGTCTGTGGCAAATGGATCTTAAGTGCAAGTTTGTCCCTGTGTTAGACACAGAATTCATGGAGTTGAAGGAGGAAGCTCCTCCTAAGAAGCTAAGTGAATTTAGCGAGTTATTCATTTCTTGTAACGTTGACTGCTTCATGCATAATTCAATAGTTTTCAAATTAGGAGGGAAAAAAAAGTGGGTCTATGCAAATCCAATGTGTTAGCACTGGTTCCTAGCACCATTCCTTTGACATTGTTCCAGAACCTTCTCCCACAGGTTAGGTCTGTTATGCACATAGCCTCTTCCTGCACTTTCCAGCTCATCTTCCCTTGTGCCCATTGCTTCTTCCCAGCTGCCTGGGGTCTGATGGTGCTACAACATTTGGGCAGCTGCTGTAGAATAGCAAGTTCAAGTCTAGCCCATGCTACTTGTGAGACCCTGTCTAAAAATAA
Source organism: Myocastor coypus (assembly GCA_004027025.1). NCBI lineage: Eukaryota > Metazoa > Chordata > Mammalia > Rodentia > Myocastoridae > Myocastor > Myocastor coypus. The sequence continues at coordinate 23,744 of PVJA010030921.1, forward strand.
AATTTTAAGGAGGGCTGAGGATATAGCTCATTGACAGAGTTCCTGCCCCAGGTTCAATCCCCAGTGTTGTAAAAATAAACAAACACTGGGAAGATGGTGCTCAAAGGGTATAAATTTCAACTGGATAGGAATAAATTCAGAAATCTAGTGTACAACATGCCAACTACAGTTAATAATTATGTATTCTTAGAAATTGCCGAGAGGCTAAGCCAGATGTGATGGAGCATGTCTGTAATCCCAGTGTTCTGGAGGCTGAGACAGGTGGTTCACCATCAGTTCAAGGTCAGCCTTGGCTACATATTGAGTTCAAAGCCAGTGAGAACTACATAGCAAGACTTGTAGTAAATACATAAACAAACAAACATCACTGATTTTAAGTTTTCTCACTACAAAAAAATGCTGCACATGTTAGTTTAACTATATATATATTTCAAAATATATATATGATCTATATAATTGTAAGGTAAGAATTAAGTTTAAGTAGATAATTTATGCAGTTTCATCAATTAAAATTTAGAAGAGATGCTAGCATCACTTTTTTAAGATAACATTCTGATTATACGTTTTCTCTATCTTATATATGAAACAGTGGTCTCTTTTTAAAATAGTTTTACTTTGAGAGGCTTTTTCAAGTCTTGTTCATTTTAGGTACTAAATTTTTTTTTTTTTTTTTTTTACATTTTAAAAAATATTTTATTTATTTGGTACAGGGTATTGCTACACAGCTCAGACTGTAGTGATCCTCCTGGCTCAGCCTCCCCAGCACTGGGATTACAGGTGTGTACCACCATGCACTGTGCACCCAGAGTTCCAGGGCAGCACTGCACGTGGTACCAGGGATTGAACCCCAGTCCTTGCTCTTTACAGGCAGGTGCTTAGCCCACTGAGCTATCTGTCTAGCCCCTAGATACTAAATTTTTACAAATATTCATCTACCTGCCTCATCTTTCTTTTTTTTTTTTTTTTTTTTTTTTTTTTTTTTTTTTTTTGTCTTTTTGAGACAGGGTCTCGCTATGCAGTTCAGGCTGGCCTTGAGCTCACTTTTGTAGCCCAGGCTGGTCTCGAACTCGCACCGATCCTTCTGCCTCAGCCTCCCGAGTGCTGGGATTACAGGCATGAGCCACCACGCCCGGCTTGCCTCATCTTTCTTAACAGGGCACATAGTTTTAGGGCATATAGTGTCAGAGACTAACAAATGCCATAAGACCTCATGGAAGGGTGAAGATGGAAATGAATCTGAGTCACCAGTGAAGTCTGGCCAGCGCCCAATCCCTAATTTCTTGTTAAGTGAATAAATCACAGGCACATCTGGAGCTGCTAAAAGCAATGGTGCACTGGTTGGGCACATGACTTCTGGAGGCATGGCCCCAGCTGTCAACCATGGCTAAGCTGCATATTTGTTGGGTGACTTTAGACAAAATGCTCCCCGGTTCTACAGAGTTTGATCACCTTGGTTTTAGATGAGAACATAAAGGTGCTGGTCAGTGTCTCTAGCAATGTGGAGTGTGAGGGTGCTGAGGTGAAATAGCGCCAAGGGGCTCTTGCCCTCAGCCAGAACCAGGCACTTTCAGTTCTGGGAATGGGA
>PVJA010030922.1:0-25328 GCA_004027025.1 Myocastor coypus
AAAAAAAAAAAAAAAAAAAAAAAAAAAAACAACAACAACAACAAAAACAAAAAACAACAAAAGACAAAAAGCTCAAAAACAACGAAAAATCCTGATAAGCTCCATCCTAGGCTGCCACTGTTGTAGGCAGCTGAGGTAGATAGAAATATAGGTAGACAGGGCCAGGCCCTCAAGGAGAAGACAAGATACCTTGGAGAGACGGATGCTCCTGCTGTGGGCCAGACCTAGAGACCAAAGATCAAAGGAATGCTGACTTCCCTAAAGATAAGCATCCGGGGTTGATCATCACCATGAGGTAGGCCGGGAGATTCACTAATCCAGTTGTTCCTGGCTGGCTACTGAGTAAACTCCTTTTCTATGTTTGTGCCTCCTTGCTACCTTTCTTTCCCATTGGGTCCTAGATTTAATCAGTTTTACCTGAGTAATGGTGCTTGTAATCTCACTGGTTGAACATAGTTCTGTCCCACCTCATGCCCACTTAAGTGAGATCCTCTGTTCTCCACCTTTGACCCACCTCACCACATGGTTTTTTTGTTTTTTAATTTTATTTATTTATTTATTTATTTATTTTTCTTGTTTCAGAACTTTAGTTTGTTTATTTTTATGGCTGGATCAGCCTGCCCCGAGGGCAGGGCTGGCGTAGCATGTGGTGCCAGGGATCAAACTGCGGTCCCTGAAGCCGCCCAAGCTTCCCCAAGCAGGCGCTTTAGACCACTGAGCCATCCCGCTGGGCCCCATTGCCACATGGTTTTGCTCTGTAAAAATCCCTGAAGCTGGGTGTGGTGGCGCATGCTTGTAATCCCAGCACTTGGGAGGCGGAGGCAGGAGGATTGGTGTGAGTTCAAGACTAGCCTGGGCTAAAAAATGAGGTCAGGGCCAGCCTGAACTGCATAGAGAGACCCTGTCTCAAAAAGACAAAAAAAAAAAAAAAAAAAAAAATCCCCCAAAAAAGCCGATTCCCAGGGCAACCTGCTCAGGTTCCCTTTTCTGTCCCTCTCTCAGATGAAAACTATTTCCCACAATAAATATCTTCTGCTCTTAACCTCTGTTTGTTCCTAAAATTCATTCTTCGTTTTTTTTGTTTGTTTGTTTTTGTTTTTTGTCTTTTTGAGACAAGGTCTCCCTACGCAGTTGAGGCAGTCCTTGAGCTCACTTTTTTTTTTTTTTTTTCTTGTTTCAGAACCTTTATTTGTTTATTCACTCATTTTTATGGCCGGCTCAGCCCGTCCCGAAGGCAGGGCTGGCGCAGCATGTGGTGCCAGGGATCGAACCGCGGTCCCTGAAGCTGCCCAAGCTTCCCCAAGCAGGTGCTTTAGACCACTGAGCCATCCTGCCAGGCCCCCTTGAGCTCACTTTTGTAGCCCAGGCTGGTCTTGAACTCACACAGATCCTCCTGCCTCAGCCTCCCGAGTGCTGGGATTGCAGATGTGCGCCACCATGCTGGGCTCATTCTTCCATTTTAGAGAGCACAACTCAGCCCCAGGCATCTTTCAGTTTGGAAGTTTTACTCCTCTGTATCATTTTGGAGCGTGGTGACCTGGGACTCCTAGTTTATTTTTTATTTTTATTTTTATTTTATTTTAATTATTTTTTTTTCTTGTTTCATGACTTTTGTTTGTTTATTTATTTATTTTTATGGCCGTCTCAGCCTGCCCTGAGGGCAGGGCTGGCACAGCATGTGGTGCCGGGGATCAAACCGAGGTCCCTGAAGCCACCTAAGCTTTCCTACGCAGGCACTTTAAACCACTGAGCCGGGGCCCGGTGGGATGGCTCAGTGGTCTAAAGCGCCTGCTTGGGAGCTTGGGTGGCTCCAGGGACTGCGGTTCAATCCCTGGCACCACATGCTGCACCAGCCTTGCCCTCGGGCCGGGCTGAGCCAGCCATAAAAAATGAGTGAATAAACAAAGGTTCTGAAACAAGGAAATAAATAAATAAAAATTTAATAAAAAAATAAACCACTGAGCCATCCTGCCGGCGCCTCCTAGTTTGTTTATTTATTTATTTATTTATTTATTTATTTATGTGCAGCACCGGGGTTCAAACTCACAACCTTGCACCTGCCAGGCAGGCACTTGTGCCATGGAGCTATCTCCCCAGCCCCCCTCCTAGTTTATTTATTTATTTATTTATTTATTTTGTCTTTTTGAGACAGAGTCTCACTATGCAGTTCAGGCTGGCCTTGAGCTCACTTTTGTAGCCCAGGCTGGTCTCGAACTCGCACCGATCCTTCTGCCTCAGCCTCCCGAGTGCTGGGATTACAGGCGTGAACCACCACGCCCGGCTCCCCCTCCTAGTTTAAAACAAAGTCAATTTGGCAATTTTGAGCTGGCAGGGGGTGGGGCCTTACTCATTTCTGCCTGAAGGCATTCTTCCTACTGCCCCTTTCCTAGGTGCTTCACTTTTTAATGCTAAACTTCTCAGCAACCAAATTCTCCGCTCTGTCTCTGCAGGTCCCAACCTTATTAGAGTTTCAATTGTGGTGAATTCAAATCTTTTTTTTTTTTTTTTTTTTTTTTTTTTTTTTTTTTTTTTTTTTTTTTTTTTTTTTTTTTTTTTTTTTTTTTTTTTTTTTTTTTTTTGTCTATCTATCTATCATCTATCTATCATCTATCTATCTATCTGGTGGTATTGGGTATTGAACTTAGGACCTTGTACTTGCAAGGCAGGTGCTTCTATCACTGAGCTATTTCCCTAGCCCTTTTTTCTCGTTTGGAAATAGTGCCTCACTGTGCAGTTCAGGCTGGCCTTGAGCTCACTTTGTAGCCCAAACTGGTCTCAAACTTGCAGTGATCCTCTTGCCTCAGCCTCCCGAGTTCTGGAATTACACGCATGCTCCACCACTCAGCTCAAAACACTTGACATCATTTTGTTGGGCTGTTTGCTCTTGATTTACAATATGGAGCTGGCTAAAAACCCTCAACTGTACCCACACCACAGCCTGAGCGTTTGGCTGTCTTGAAATTCTGTCTGCCAGATTCATTAGGCTACTGCCCTTGATCTCCTGCAATCTCAGAACATGAGCAAGATACAGACAAATTTTCTTTCTTTTTTTTTTTTTAATTTTTAATTTTATTTATTTATTTATTTATTTTGTTTCAGAACCTTTGTTTGTTTATTCACTCATTTTTTATGGCCGGCTCAGCCCACCCCGAGGGCAGGGCTGGCGCAGCATGTGGTGCCAGGGATCGAACTGTGGTCCCTGAAGCCGCCCAAGCTTCCCCAAGCAGGCGCTTTAGACCACTGAGCCATCCCGCTGGGCCCTATACAGACAAATTTTCTACGGGAGCATAACAAACATGACCTTGCAACTGTGCTGGACAGAAACTCTCCTACTGTGGGCCAGACCTCAAGACAAAAGATTAAACAAATGCAGCCACATACTTCCTAGGGAAGGACATCAGTGATTGATATTTATTTATTTATTCGTTCATTTATTCATTTATTAATTGTAAGCCCAGGGTTCAAACTCACGACCTTGCACTTGCCAGGCAGGAGCTATTTCCCCAGCTCCAAGGGATTGATACTTTAAGTGGGTAGCAATCTCCTTGAAAAAGCTAGGAAGAGTCACTAAGCCAACCCCCAACAGGAAGAACCCTTGTTCTGTATTCATACCCAGTTTCTATGAGACCCGCTTCCTCATTTGATCCCGATTTAGTCAATTTTACCTGAGCAGCTGTGCTTGTAATCTTACGGGTAGACCACAGTTTTGTCCCACCTCATGTGAGTCCCTGTGTTTTCCACCACAGACAGAACTCACCTCATGGTATTACTCCATAAAAATCCCTAGAAAAGGCAGATTCCTTGGCAACACACTCAGGTCCGAAGCTTTCTTTCCCCCAATAAATATCTTCGGCTCTTAGCCTCCCTCGTTTCCAAATTCATTGTTCAGGTTTAGAGAACACAGACTCACCCTGGGTACATTTCAGGATGGAGGTTTCAGTCCCCATTACCAGTAGCCTTGTGTCAGGAGAAAGAGGGGGGAGAAAGAAAGGTCAAAGGAGGAGGGAAGGAATGAAAGCCTTGCAGGTCACAGTCGCAGCACCCGAGCTCCAAGCAGGCTTTACCTTCCAGGTCACATTTAGCTTGAAACTCATCGGAGGACGCTATTGCGTATTACTCCCCCATGATCCAGTCAGCTCCCCCCAAGCCCACCTGCGAGCCCAGGAGGCTTTAGTGGGCATCTAGATATAAACCATAACAGGAGGTAGTATTTGAAAATACTAGTTATCTCTCTCCTCTCTTCTCCTCCCCTCCCCTCTCATCTCTTCTCATTCTCTCTCTTCTCTGTCTCTGATAACAGGGATTGAACTGAGGACCTCTTGCACTTGCTAGGCAGGTATATATTACTATATGATTGGCCCCTGGGGCATAAAAAAGATCAAGGGGCTGGAGCGATAGCTCAGTAGAATAAGTGCTTGCCTGGGGCCCGGCGGAATGGCTCAGGGGTCTAAAGCGCCTGCTTGGGGAAGCTTGGGCAGCTTCAGGGACCGTGGTTCGATCCCTGGCACCACATGCTGCGCCAGCCCTGTCCTCAGGGCGGGCTGAGCCAGCCATAAAAATGAGTGAACAAACAAATAAAGGTTCTGAAACAAGAAAAATAAATAAATAAAATAAATAATTCTTTTTTTTTTTTCCTTTTGTTTGTTTATTTATTTATTTTCATGGCTGGCTCAGCCTGCCCTGAGGGGAGGGCTGGCGCAGCATGTGGTGCTGGGGATCAAACCGTGGTCCCCACAGCCGCCTGCAGGTGCTTTAGACCACTGAGCCATCCTGCTGGGCCCCAATAAATAATTCTTAAAAAAAAAAAAAAAAAAAGAATAAGTGCTTGCCTGGCAAGCACAAGGCCCTGAGTTCAACAATCCCAGTTTGAAGTAAATACATAAATAAATAATCATCAGGTTCCTCAAAGTTTAACTGTCTTCTGGAGGGATAAGAAACTTAAGGTTGGGGCTGGGGAAATAGCTCAGTAGAAGAAGCACTTGCCTGGCAAACGCAAGAACATGAGTTCAATCCCTGGTCCTGAAAAAAAGAGAAACTTAAGGCCACTAGGCATGGTGGTGCACACCTGTGATCCTAGCACTCAGGAGGCTGAGGCAGGGGGATCACTGCAAGTTTGATGCCATCCTGGGCTACAAAGTGAGTTCAAGGCCAACCTGAATTGCAGAGCAAGACCCTGTTTCAGAAAAGGAAAAAGGAGACTGGGCATGGTGGCTCGTGCCTGTAATCCCAGATCTTGGGAGGCTATAAATAAGCAGATCACTAGGAGTCCAATCTAGTAGTGAGACCCTGAACACCCTGTAGACCCTTCTCTAAAGTACAAAAGAGAAAGGAAAAGAAACTTGTTTTTCTTGTTTTGAGACAGGGTCTCGCTATGCAGTTCAGGCTGTCCTTGTGCTAACTTTTGTAGCCCAGGCTGGTCTCGGACTCGCACCGATCCTCCTGCCTCAGCTTTCCAAGTGCTGGGATTACAGGCGTGCACCGCGCCAGTTTAGGGAAAGAAACTTAATGCCTCCCACGCGTCCTCGGGGTCTCTGCAGTGGGATTCTTCGGACCCTCCCCTCAGCTTGTCAGATCCCTAGCACTATTTCTGGTCACTCCACCCAGCTTCTTTATGCGTGGCTTCAAGGCCTCTTGGGCCACTAATGCTTCGTCTGCCCAGGAAATGAGCAGCGGGCGCTGGGAATCCGCTCCTCCCAGACTCCCTCCCGCTGCCTGGAGTAGCAGGCGTGCTGGGGTGTGCGAGGCAGGCTGCCCCGTGCAGTCCTGACTGTCAGGGGTCCCCGGGCTCGGGTTAACTCAGCTTTGCCCTCCCCAGTTCCTACCATGAGTACTAATGCAAATCACCTGTGTACAGATTCGGATTGCTGGTGTGTCTCAGAGACTCTAGGGCAATGGACTTGAGAGAATTGTATTCCTTCTCTTCTTGTTAATATTTTGATACAGCTTTTATCCAAAGGGACTTTTTTTGGTCTTTTTACTATTTTGCTTTTTGGTACCAGGAATCGAACTCTGGGCCTTGCTCTTGCTAGGCAGGCGCTGCGCCACTGAGCTACATCCCCGGCCCGTGATACAACTTTTAATAATACCGTTTTCTAACCTTTCAAGAGTGGACATCATGTTTGTTCTTAGGGGGAGAATAGGGAAGTTACCCCTTAAGAAGTCAAGGAGTCAGGTCCCCAGGAAACTTTGGGAGCGTCTCGGGAGCGTGAGTCTGACGGAACGCAAGCAAAGATGACAGTGAGAGATGTTAAGTTAAACGGGGGCTTGATGAGAACAGATATGAAGGTTGGTGTGAGCTGCCGTTGGGGAACGCAAGGAGGGAATGAAGGGCAAAGAGAGAAAGCGATGACGCGAACCGAGGCGAGACAAGACCTTCACATCGCCTAAAATTGCCTCCTACCGTCACATTGCAAATGGCTTGTACGTGCACTCCTCCGGCGGCGCGGAATTTGCGCAGGCACGCCAGCTGCCACAAGGTGGCGCTGTGGACCACACTTACAGCCGCAATCCGGTTTAGGCGTGCTGCCACCCCGCCACCCCCTGCTCTGGCTCTTCAAGGGCCCTAACTAGAGGTCTGTCACACTCCAGCCATCCTTAGCCAGCCTATCATTACTGCCAAGCCTTCCTCCCAGAGCAATGACAGTGTACATTTCAGTGATGGCAGGAAAGAGGCAAATACAGCTGCTGTGCATTTGAGAGTAATTGCTCCAGGCCATTTGGCGGGAGCATGATAACCGCGTCGCTTATGCCGACTTATACAATATTTCCCTTTCCTATTTTAAACCCCTCAGCACTCTGTTGTGAACTCGTGAACCTGTTCCAGTCATGTGAGTCTGGAATTATCCATGCACAATTTTACCAAGTGGGGTTTGCAGCCTTCAGAGAAGCCCTGCGCACTCTCAGCTCACGTGCCGCCATTCCCTCGTCACCCTCCCCTCTCCCGGCCACCTGCCTTCATCTGAAGCGCCCTCAGGACTCGGGCTCTTGTGCTGGTCCCCCTCTTCTCCAGGTCACCCATCTATTCTCTCACACACAGTTCCCTTTTGTTTATTTTATTTATTTATTTATTTATTTTTTTCTTGTTTCAGAACCTTTATTTGTTTATTCACTTATTTTTTATGGCCGGCTCAGCCCGCCCCGAGGGCAGGGCTGGCGCAGCATGTGGTACTGGGGATCGAACCGCGGTCCCTGAAGCCACCCAAGCTTTCCCAAGCAAGCGCTCCAGACCACTGAGCCATCCTGCTGGGCCCACACAGTTCCCTTTTGTACTTGTTTCAAATACTAGGGACTGATTGAATTCACATTCTTATGTTGAACTACATCGCCGGTCCTTTTATTTTTATTATTTTATTACTTTTTTTTGAGACAGGGTCTCACTATGCAGTTCAGGCTGACCTTGAGCTCACTTTTGCAGCCCAGGCTGGTCTCAAACTCATACTGACCCTCCTGCCTCAGCCTCCCAGGTGCTGGGATTACAGGTGTGCGCCACCACACCTGGCAATCCCTTTTATTTTGAGACAGGTCTGGCTAAGCTGCACAGTCTGACCTCGAACATCCAATCCTCCTGCCTCAGCCGTCCAAGTAGCTAGGAGTACAAGGATGCTCCATCACTTCTGCCTTCTAAGTTTTTCTAATCCATCACCTTTATCCCAAGTTCCTTCCACGTGGTTATTTTTGTATTTATTTATTCTTTTGGGGACATGGCCTTACTATGTGTCCTAGGATGGCCTTGAACTTGTGGTCCTCCCGCCTTGTTCTGCCTAGAGCAAAGAAGGAAAGCAATGACATGAGCAGAGGTGAGGCAAGGCCTTTACATGGCCTAAAATGGCCTCCTACTGTCAAATTGCAAATGGCTTGTATGTGGTCTGGCTGGCACTACAGGCATGTGCCACCACACTTGGTTGATCTTTTTTTTTTGGTACCAGGAATCTAACTCAGAACCTGGCACTTGTCAGGTAGGCACCATGCCACTGAGCTATATTGCCAGCCCCTGGTTGATCTTTTTATAATTATATTTCCAATATGTATCACATTTCTCCACATAGTGAGAAGAATAAGTAAGTAAAACAACCTGAAGGGGCAGGGAGATAGCTCCGTGGCACAAGTACCTGCCTGGCAAGTGCAAGGATGTGAGTTTGAACCCCAGTCCTGGAAAAACAAAGAAAGGAAGAAAGAAAAAAAACAACCTGGGTGTGGTGGCGCACACCTGTAATCCCAGCACTAGGGAGGCTGAGGCAGGAGAATCTTTGCAAGTTTAAGACCAGCCTCGGCTACAAAGTAAGCTCAAGGCCAACCTCAACGGCACAGGGAGACCTTGTCTCAAAAAACAAAAAACAAAACAAAACAAAAAAACTAGGGGCCTGGAGAAAAAAAAATAGGGGCCTGGAGAGATAGCTCAGGGGAATAAGCACTGACCTGGGAAGTACAAGGACCTGAGTTCAATCCCTGGCCCTACATGCCAAGCTTGCCCCTTCAGCCCTGGATGAAATTAAAAAAAAAAATCAAGAACAAACAAGCAAACTAAGTCTCTAAAACCAAAGACCTCGGGGCCTGGCAGGGTGGCTCAGTGGTCTAAAGCGCCTGCTTAGGAAAGCTTAGGTGGCTGCAGGGACTGCGGTTCGATCCTCGGCACCATGTGCTGCGCCAGCCCTGCCCTGTGGGCAGGCTGAGCCGGCCATAAAAAATAAATAAATAAACAAAAGTTCTGAAACAAGAAAGAAAAACTAGATTAAAAAAACAAAACAAAACCAAAGACCTTTCTTGTCCCTCCTGAGTCCACAACAGGTGCAGAAATATCCAGAAACCAACCCAATCCAGAGTATCCCACTGGCTCTTGCGATGGACCGCGTCCAGGCTTCTCCAGAGAAAACTCAAAAGCGGGCCTAAGTGGGGTGTAGGTCAAGTCCACAGAGTGGGCCACAGGCCAGGAGAGAGCCTGGGCAGGGACACAGGGAGATGTCACTCCGCAGTGTGTGTGCAAGACTCACGGCATGGCTTTCTGGGTGAGGCTGACGGCCACTGGGGGTCTCAGTACTTTCCTGGCACCGATATGATAGGGAGAATAATCAGGGACCACAAGCCTCATGCCTGCTATTTTCTTCTGTACTCCATCTTCCCTAGGCTGTTAGAGGCCATCTTGCTTCCAGGGACTGTAAGCACCCCAAGCCTGAGGCCACCAGAGGGAAGCAGACCCCCTCCCCAGGCTCTAGGCTTCATGCCCTGCTCACTGGGTAGACACCACCCACGGAGAACAGTCTCTCTCTAGGCCAAGGCCCCGTCTGCAGGAGGACTCAGCCACTAGCTTGCCGTCCAGGAGCCCAGTCCCTGGGGCCCCCTGGGTGTCTCCTTTCTTCTGGAAGCCGCAGTGCATCCTGTTCCCTGTCTCTTCCTTCCATCCTGCTGAAACACGTCAGCAGGTTCGGAGCGCTCCCGGACAGCTGCAGAGATGAGCGATGTAACAGCTGTCCACTTTCATGACATTCTTAGAGGAGACACTCAGAACACACTTGAGTAAGTGTGGCGAGGGAGGTACTTACGAGGTCCCATCAGATCAAGGGAGCGGATGGACAGGACGCAGCCAGGAACCAGCCGGTGGGAATCGCCCTGACTTGTAGCGTTCGGTGATTTCCATGTAGCCAGTTCTGCCACCATGGTTTGGAGATGAGGTTTCACTATGTGACTCAAGGCTGGCCTTGGACTCACAGTTGTCCCACCTCAGTCTTCCAAATGCTGGGGTTACAGATGTGTGCCACCATGCCCAGCTAATCATAGCTGGCTTTAAGCCACTAATCTTATGTCCCTCAACACAGGATTGAGAAAGGATGCATACAATTTTTTTTGTCTTTTTGAGACAGGGTCTCGCTATGAAGTTCAGGCTGGCCTTGAGCTCACTTTTGTAGCCCAGGCTGGTCTCGAACTCACTCCAATCCTCCTGTTTCAGCCTCCCGAGTGCTGGGATTACAGGCGTGAGCCACCACACCCGGCTAAGGATGCATACAATTTACAGTTTCTTCAGTACTGGGGATTGGACGCAGGGCCTTCGCATTGAGCTACAGCCCTCGTCCGGTTTTCATTTTGAGACAGAGTCTTGCTGAGTCCCTAAATCCAAACGGTTGAGCTTGAACCTGTGACCTTCCTGTCTCACTCTCCCCGAGTCCTGGGTTGATAGGTGTGTGCCACCATCCCCAGCATGAGTTCTATTTTAAAGCACTAAGTTTGTGATAATGTCGCGAGAGCCACTCATTCCATCCCGGTTAAGCTCTGCTGAGAAACAGCAAGCAGTTGAGTCAAGGCCATGCGCACCGATGATGGCGGTGGGAGATGACACAGGCTTGTGTGAGCCTGAGGCCGGGGGCTCCGCTCCTTGACCTAAGACTCTCCGTAGCACGCCAGGAAACACACACCTCGAAGGGGCAGTGCCATGCGGGACTCCACCCGCACTTTGTGTATGTATTTACAACTAGGAACTATCCATTCTTTTTTTTTTTTTTTTGGTATGAACTTAGGTAGGGTGTACGGGGTCTACAGGCTCTTACTGCACACATCAGACTTGCAGTGATTCTTCTGTTTCAGCCTCCCAAGTGCTGGGATTACAGTGCACTGCCATCCCCAGTGTCAACCTCATCTCAGTATACCCTGGGGGTGGGGCTGGCACAGCAGGCCCAGGGACTGAACACCCAGCCCCTGGGCCTGTTTGCAGGCACTTTAATCCGCTGAGCTATCTGGCCGGTCTATCCATTCTTGCTAAACATAAAACTCCGATCTACAGGAATATCAAATGTTGAGTGTGGGTTTGGGCTTGGAGGACTGCCTCTGTGGTTCGTTTGATGCCATTTCAAAGAACAACATCACGGAGTCCAAGAAATTACACACGGGCCTCTATTCATGGGACGCGTGGGTTTGGCTGGAGAGGTCCATTTCTGCTTTCCTCCTCCAGCCTAACCAGATGTGCTCAGAAAATTTGGTCCACCCTGAATGTGTGCATCTGTCAAAATCCCTGTCAATTTTAGCACGACTGCAAGGGGCGAACAAAGAGAGTTAGCGATTAACTTCAAAGAACTTTGTTGCAGAGGAATAAAGATATTTAAGGCCTATTTTGTGAACTAATTGCATTTGCATATTTATGGGATTTACTGATATAGCAGTAATTAAAAACTATTTAGTAGTCTTAAAGGACACATAACTCAGTTGCCGTTTGCATAATAAACACTTCCTTATTATGTCTGCATAATAATCCTGGCTCTTCAGAAACACATTGGTCCATCTAAGGGTGCCGTATCTTATTGGAAAGGCTGGAGAAACAGAGGCCAAGGGCTCTCGAGCCCCCCACTGTGGAGAGGGCCCCTTGGAGAACATACTTCTGGGTCCTCCAACAAGGGAGTGCTGGCCAGAGCTGCTGTTAGAGAAGGCAGACCCACACCTCAGGTGAAGTCTTTGTTCCTTTGGCTCCGACAACATTGCTTAAGCATCCCATGTGCCTGTGCTCTCCCGACTCCAAGTTCTGCCTTAAATGTATCCGGCCTTGAGAGGCCAGAATGAGTCACCCGCTCCCCCCCAACTCATCTTTCTTAAGGAGATGTGTAAAGGGAATAATTGGATACAATTCGAATTAAAAAGCTTTTTCAAGATGAGACGTGGGATATTTAAGAAGAGAGATCACTTTCATGGAAAGCTGAAGGCTGGAGCAAAGGGTGAGACCGCATTTAAAAGTCGTCAGTAAACAAGCGGGACTCCCCTAGGACATCAAAGTTGGAGAGCATTTCAGCTCTCAGACGGGCGCCCAGCAGGGCAGGCGAGTGCGCGGAAGGCCGGTCGTTCTCTGTCCATCCGGCAGGGCTTCTCAGTCAAGAGCTGTAAGGGACAGGATCATCAGACTTGCACAATGAGCTAGCGAGGGTCGTAATGTACCTGTGTGACACATCATTAGCGGTGGCCTTCCCGGGGCGACAGCTGGGCGTGTGAGAAAGGGCGAGGGAGGGGAGGAGGGTCCCAGAAAGGTCAGGGGAGAGGCCTGGCTTACAGAGGCGCCTGCGAGAAGGTGGCCCAGCGGCCACCTCCGCTGAGCCCAGGCGCAAGGGGAAGATGCCACCTGCTCTTCCCATGGCAAGGTTGCCCGCGCAGCTGCGCACCAGGACACGCCTGGCTCTGGTCCTCCTCCTCAGGTAGAATCTGGCAGGAAAGGGCCAGGAGGATGAAGATCAGAGCAGCCCCCTGTGAGCTCATTTCTTAATGGTTGTTCACTCGTTTTCTCATATAATAAATGACGCAGGATAGGCCAGATAGCTCAGTGGATTAAAGCGCCTGCTTAGGCAGAGAGCAGGGCCGAGGGTTCAATCCCCAGCGTGCCGTGCTGGCCCAGCCTCCAGGGTGCACTGAGACAGCGATTGAGACTGGGCATGGGGATGCGTGCCTGTCATCCCAGCACTTGGGAGGCTGAAAATAGGAGGATCACTACCAGCCTACCCGACAGAGTGAGACTCTGTAGACGCTCTGTGAATGTACTAAATACATTAACAATAATAATACTGAAAAATGAAATGATGTAGTGGAGCAAAGCAAAAACAGAGATGGAGACGAGGTAAAAGGTGGTGAAGCGGCCTGGCACTTCCCTTCCTGGCCTTCTCTGGGATGAGCCTGATGCAGCCCCAGTTTTCTGTCTCCTGCCTCAAATAACCTTCCCATACTTGTGTAGCAGGGTTCGTTCCACCACTAGGTTGTTTAAATTTCTCCTGCTTCTGAAATATTTTCAAATGTACAGCAAAATTGGCAGAACAGTAGAAAGAACTCCCGGCCCCCACCCCCTCGTGAAGCTGTTTAGAAGCAAGTCCCTTCGCACTGGGCCTCCGCCCTTGCGGACGCAGCGTGGGGGCTTTTGCAAATAAAGATGCTCTTTTACAGAGGTGCAGCATAATCACGTTTAGAAAATCACCATCGCCACGTTGTACCACGCTACCCACAGTCTCCATTATTCCTTCTACGTTTATAAGTTGGCATTCTAATTCAAGGAAACACTTTCTCTTTGTCCTGCTCATGTATTTATTTATTTATTTATTTAGTGGGACCAGGGTTCAAACTCATGACCTTGCACTTGCCACACACAGGCACTTGTGCCACAGAGCTATCTCCCCGGCCCCCTCGTTTGTTCATTTAAATCAATATTAATGTATGGGTCAGTGTTTTGTTTAGTGGCTTATATTTTTAATTATTGCTGTTGAATTCATGTTCAAGTTGTCCCAGAGTTGATTCCTTTATTGTTTCAGAACCTTTGTTTGTTTATTCTCTCATTTTTATGGACGGCTCAGCTTGACCTGAGGGCAGGCGCAGCATGTGGAGCCGGGAATCGAATCGCAGTCCCTGAAGCCGCCCAAGCTTCCCCAAGCAGGTGCTTTAGACCACTGAGCCATCCTGCTGGGCCCCAGAGTTGACTCCTTTAAGCTTGATTTATGTGTCCTTTTATCATACCCCCATCTTTCTGATAGCATTTCTTTGCTTTCTGTTATGAGATGTTCTAGGATCTCGTTCTTTCCTTCCACCAGCTCTGGAATCGGTCAATTTGATCAATTTTCCATTTCTTTTTTCCTCCCTCTCTCTCTTTCCCTCTCTCTCTCTCTCTCTTTCTCCCTTCTTCTTTTTGGTCCTGCGAATCAAACTCAGGGCCTTACCCTTGCAAGGCAGTCTCTTATGCTGCTGAGCTATCTCCCCAGCCCTAAGTCTCCCTTTCTTCCTGTTAGGTGATACTGGGATTTAGAAACTAAGATCTCAGGGCTGGCCAGATAGCTCAGCGGACCAAAGTGCCTGCTTCGGCAGGGCATAGGGGCCGGGTTCAATCCCTGCCATGCCAAGCAGGCCCCCACTCCCAGGGCTTGGTGAGACTGCCCATGGTGGCACATGCCACCAGCGCTTGGGAGGCTGAAACCAGGAGAATCACCACAAGTCTGATTTGTGTAGTGAGCCCCTGTAGACCCTGTACTAAATTCATCTCAGTGCCAGATGAGCCCATTCCTCTTGCTCCCAACTCTTTTTTTTCTTTTAAAGAATTTTATTTATTTTTATTTTTTATTTTATTTTTTTCTTGTTTCAGAACTTTTGTTTGTTTGTTTCTTTATTTTGATGGCTGGCTCAGCCCGCCCTTAGGGCAGGGCTGGCGCAGCATGTGGTGCTGGGGATTGAACTGCGGTCCCTGCAGCCGCCTCAGCTTTCCTAAGCAGGCTCTTTAGACCACTGAGCCATCCTGCCAGGCCCTGCTCCCAACTCTTTAGCACTAAGGCTATGTATGTGTGAGCATGTGCATGTGCACATGCACACACACTTCCACACACAAATATGTATATGTTGAAAATCATGAACTTGTTCTAATGCCTCTAAAACCCACTCCATACCACTGGGGTCAGCCATCCTCATTTTCTCCCTTTTATGGTTTCTTTTCCCCCTTCCATTTTCATAATTCCCTTTCCCATCCGTAGGAAGCCATCAGGCTATGTTTTATTGGTAGATGAAAATTAGACAGAGAGCTTCTTGGATTCTAAACAAATGGATTAAGTAATTAGAACTAGAATCCAATACATACTTCCCCTGCCCTCATTTTGCTCTGCAAAACTTTAGCTCAAACTTGTGCCTCTACAATTCCACTTATGATAAAGAGCAGGCAGATGTTGGGAATGGTAAGAAATTTGGGGTTTGCTCAGAGAGCACCCAGGGCAGCCATGGCAACTAGGGCATACACTAGGCTGTTTGTTAATCATTCAAAGCTCTGGAAGGTTCGCCGTCTCTGACCTAGGGTATCTACCAGTGGAAGAGTGATTCTGTAGAATTGTATGCAGCAACATCTTCAATCTCAAAGCCAAAACCATTTACTGAGTGATGCTAATCATTAATACTTCTCATCTTTAATAAGCCTAGAAACATTGTCTCCTAGGTAGTTGGATTCTGAATTGTGCTCTGTGAATACTTAAGAAGCACTCTCATTTATGAAAAATCAATGCTTCTTTTAATTAAGGAGGCTTAGGAAAAACAAAAAGCGCTTTTCCCATTGTATTGTTTGCTGCTGTTCCTCATTAGACAATACCAGGTTGCCATTAGCTTTGTGTAATTCAAGTCCCATTTCAAATGCTGAAGATGTTACTGCATAAGTCTGAGTTAGGACAGCTATTTGGCTCTCAATTATTAATGGGATCAGTGCCCTGAATGTCAGCAAGAGCTCTGCCTTAGGTAAAGGCTGTAAAGGAAATCATATTAGTGTGGAATTTCCTCTCCTCAGGGGCTCCTGTTATATTATGTTATTCACTTAGCTAGCTCCTGTCAGGAAGATGGAGCTGTTGGCCACCATCTCAGCCTGGGGCGGAGCCAAGTGGACAAGGACGGGGCTCACAATGGCGCCAACTCCCAAGCCTCTGTGCTGCGCTGGCATCGCCTTGGTCCAGTTCAGCGTCCACAGAACGGCACAGGTTGGCAGATAGGACAGAGGGGTGAGGAGCTCTCCGGGAACCTGGGGCGGCAGCATAGGCTCCATTTCTCCTCCTCGGGACCTGCTCCAGACCACCGGCAAGTGGATGGCTCCTCTGTGGCTCCGCATCCTGGTGGCTGCGACAGGTGAGTCCTACGAATGACCTTCCTGGGCTCCCAGTGTCAACCCCTGGAAGCTGGAGGCAATAAATCAGTTGTTCACCTCTAGCCATTGTCTGTGAAAAGGGAGTCCTGTGAAGCACCCAGAGACCAACGGTCTGTTTCTGACTGACCTTGTCCCTAACGTCACCCACACAGGTATAGCCTCCCATGGTGAGACTTCGTGGGCACAGCTGAAATTGGCTCTAAAGTGTTGTCCATGTTTGATGGCTCTCTGCTTCTCTGGAAATCAGGCTCTGTGTAGCAATTTGTCAGAACTTGGGCACTTCCAGATTTGTTTATATGTAAATATGTGTAAATATATTTTTATTACCCCAGATTTTTTTTTTTTTTTTTTTTTTTTTTTTTTGGTCTTTTTAGACAGGGTCTCACTATGCAGTTCATGCTGGCCTTCAATTCAGTTTTGTAGCTCAGGGTGGTCTCGAACTTGCACCGATCTCCTGCCTCAGCTTCCCAAATGCTGGGGTTACAGGTGTGCACCACCACATCTGGCTTTACCCCAGATATTCTTAGGTTCATAACAAGTTTTTAAAATTTTAACAATGAAAGCGAGTGTACTAGCGCAAGCCTATAATCCCAGCACTTGGGAGACTGAGGCACGAGGATCAGTGTGAGTTTAAGACCAGCCTGGGCTACAAAAGTGAGTTCAAGGCCAGCCTGAACTGCATATTAAGAGCCTGTTTCAAAAAGATAAATAAATAAATACGTACATAAATAAAAATTTAACCATAAAAACTTATACTGAGAAGTCCTTTGAATTTGTCATGGATTCAGACACATGCATATAGTTTGGTATTACAGGCTTTATACTCACCCTTACAAAGTCTACACAGGTGACAAGTATACCTCTAAGGGCAAGTACTAAGAAATTACAGATTTTGAGCTTATAATTCCTCTTTGAAATGCCCTAAAAACCTTTTAAATTTCTAGAACTATACTTTTAAGGTGCTATTATGAACTCCTGAGTATTGAACTATTTTATTTGGGATATAATGGACTCTGCAGATGTGTACCACCACCCCCCCCCCCGATTTGTGTGGATGGCTCCCAGCACCCTACTTTCTTGGGGGCTCTCCTAGAGCTTCGCTCTGAATTCTCAAGTTTTATTATTTATTTATTTATTTATTTATTGGTGGGACCGGGGTTCAAACTCACGACCTTGCACTTGCCAGGCAGGTACTTGTGCCACAGAGCTATCTCCCCAGCCCCCCCCTTTTTTTTTTTTAAGAATTTTTTTTTAATTTAATTTAATTTATTTATTTATTTATTTATTTATTTATTTATTTATTTATTGTTTCAGAACCTTTGTTTGTTTATTCACTCATTTTTATGACCGGCTCAGCCCACCCTGAGGGCAAGGCTGGCGCAGCATGTGGTGCCGGGGATCGAACCACGGTCCCTGAAGCCGCCCAAGCTTTCCCAAGCAGGTGCTTTAGACCACTGAGCCATCCTGCCAGCCCTTATTATTTTTTTAAGAATTTTTTTATTTTTATTTTTTTTCTTGTTTCAGAACTTTTGTTTATTTATTTTATATTTGTTTTTCTTGTTTCAGAACTTTTGTTTATTTATTTTTATGGCCAGCTCAGCCTGCCCTCAGAGCATGGCTGGCGCAGCATGTGGTGCTGGGGATCGAACCACTTGGTCCCTGCAGTTGCCTGCAGGCGCTTTAGACCACTGAGCCATCCTGCCAGGCCTGAATTCTCAAGTTTTATAATGTAACTGGAGGGCTGGCCATATAGCTCAGTAGCCAAGAAACTGGAAATTAAAAAAAAAAAAAAAAAGCAGCTGAAACTATTTTTCATTTGGGTATAAAAGAAAATAGCCCACTTACTAAAGTATAAAAGTCTCAGATGTTTAAATTAAAGGATCTAAGCATGCTTGAATTATAAAAACAGAGTAGAGGAAGTTTCAATAAATAACATGAATTTCTCAGCAGAAAACAATTGTCCACATTAAGGTAAAATGAAATAGAAAAAGGAAGAGAGGACGCAGAAGAACATCGTCTTATGGATGTCTCCTTTCCAGTGTTCAGGGGTTATGCTTGCTCTTTACTTTCCACATGACAGAAAAGTGCTTTAATGCTATCTGCCAACAAGCAGGGCACCGTAAGTCATACTGAGGCCACTTGAGGAAAGGAAAGATGTCTGCCAGTCTTGCACTGGGTCACTACCGAGTGGTCTGTAAGAGTGAGAGCACTGAGCTGGTCACTGATGCCCAGCTGCTCTGTATACCGGGGTACAAGAAGGTCCAGCTTCGGTTTCCTTGTCATCAGCCATCTGGGGAAGACAGCTCATCAGTTTCCACAAGAGAACTTATTTTTTGGATACTCATGAAAATTGCGTAAGACTGTGAAGTATGGGGCCCGGTGGGATGGCTCAGTGGTCTAAAGCGCCTGCTTGGGAAAGCTTGGGCGGCTTCAGGGACTGTGGTTTGATCCCCGGCACCTCATGCTGTACCTGCCCTCCCCTCAGGGTGAGCTGAGCCAGCCATAAACATGAGTGAATAAACAAGCAAAGGTTCTGAAAGAAGAAAAAAAATAAATAAAACAAAAAAATTCTTAAAAAAAAAAAAAAAAAGACTGTGAAGTGTTTTTTTTTTTTTTGGTCTTTTTGAGACAGGGTCTCACTATGCAGTTGAGGCTGGCCTTGAGCTCACTTTTGTAGCCCAGGCTGGTCTCGAACTCGCACCGATCCTCCTGCCTCAACCTCCCAAGTGCTGGGATTACAGGCGTGCGCCACCACACCTGGCTGACTGTGAAGTATGAAGTTACAATACAAATGTGTTACTGACCTGGATCCAGGCACAGGGAATAGCTTTGCCTGTGTCTACCCAATCGTGTACCCCGTGCACCTGCCAGATGTTCTTTCTTTCTTTCTTTCTTTCTTTCTTTCTTTTTGTCATTTTCTTTCTTTGTCTTTTTTTTTTTGTCTTTTTGAGACAGGGTCTCGCTATGCAGCTCAGGCTGTCCTTGAGCTCACTTTTGTAGCCCAGGCTGGTCTCGAACTCACACTGATCCTCCTGCCTCAGCCTCCCAAGTGCTGGGATTACAGGCGTGTGCCACCACGCCCGGCCTTTCTTTCTTTGTCTTTTTGAGACAGGGTCTCGCTATGCAGTTGAGGCTGGCCTTGAGCTCACTTTTGAAGCCCAAGCTGGTCTCGAACTCGCACCAATCCTCCTGCCTCAGCCTCCCAAGTGCTGGGATTACAGACGGGCGCCACCACGCCCAGCTCAGGCTTCTTTTTGAAGGTGTAGTCGCTGCTGTTTTCAGGAAGCTCAAGGAGGCAAGTCAGTAAGGGGCTGCGCGGAAGAGCTCGAGCTTTGGATCCAGACTAGCTGCTTCTGAATTCTTTGTTTGCAAGCTGCGTGACTAGGACGTACTGACCTCCCTGACCTGTGCTGTCTCACCTACAGTAATTGCACACTTCTCATAGGACTGTAAAATACTTAGCTTGTAAGATTATTGTAACTGGGGGCTGGTGAGACAGCTTGGTGGTTTAAACACCTGCTTGGCGAGTGCGAGGACTTGGGTTCGATACCTGGGACCCTGATTGTGCTGTGCTGGTCACTAAAACCGAGCGTGATGATGCATACCTGTAATTCCAGTGTCGGGGAGGCTGAGACAGGAGGATCACTATGAGTCTCTGCATAATGAGACCTTGTACTAACTAAATAAAGGATTTTTAAAAGAAAATTAAAGGGGCCTGGCAGGATGGCTCAGTGGTCTAAAGCGCCTGCTTAGAAAAGCTTAGGCGGCTGCAGGGACCGCGATTCGATCCCTGGCACCACATGCTGCGCCAGCCCTGCCCTGAGGGCAGGCTGAGCTGGCAATAAAAATAAACAAACAAACAAAAGTTAAACAAGAAAAAAAAGAAAAAGAAAGATTATTGTAACTGGTATAGGACAATTCATACAGAGGTTAGCCTACTATATGGTGTATAACACACATTCAGATTTTTTAGACGGGCAATTCAGTAAAACCATTCAGCTAACTACATATTTCCTTGTAATCTCTCAGATATACATCTGACTCTGTTATAGAGATATAGATGAAAGGCCAGCGAGATAGCTCAGCAGTCTAAAACACCTGCATAGGTAAGCTTAGGCAAGCACAGGGGACTATGGTTCAGTTCCCAGTACCAGAGGCTGTTCCAGCCCTGTCTTCAGGCTGGGCTGAGCAGCCCCAGAAAAATAAAACATAAACAAACAAAAAATAAAAACAAGGAGATGATGCTGTTGCATTCTTCAGGTTTTTTTTTGTTTGTTTGTTTGTTTTAATGGCTGGCTCAGCCTGTCCTGGGGGTGGGGCTGGTGCAGCATGTGGGGCTGGGGATTGAACCATCACCTAAGGTTGCTTAAGCAGGTGCATTAGACCTCTGAGCTTCTTGCCGGCCTCCCCTTGAATTCTTTTTTTTTTTGGAACCAAGGATTGAACTCAGGGGCTTGCACTTGCCAGGCAAACGCTTATTCTACTGGGCTATCTTCCAACCCCCTCATTTTTTTTTTTTTTGGCGGGACCAGGGTTCATGCTCATGACCTTGCACTTGCCAGGCAGGCACTCGTGCCATGGAGCTATCTCCCCGGCCCCTCCCCTTGTATTCTCATCTTATCTTCTGTGTAACTCTCTCTTCACCTACAAGGGCCCCAGAGCTCGGCCCCTGACACTCTACCTTCCGGAGAAGCTTGGCGTGAATTATTTGAAGCTCGTCATTAGCATTCAGGAAGATGGTGTTAGCAAGGCATCTTTCCTGGGCCGGTTGATAGCTTCCATCAGCGTCTGTTGAAACATCACTGAGCTGTGAGTCATTTAGTGCTCGTGTGAATGTCACATTAGCTTTCAAGGGGCATCATTTACTGTTAATTAATGGTCACTTAAATCCTTAATCTTTCTCCTGTAATTGATCTTCCTCCTCAGGCACATTTGCATTCATAGTAGAACTGTAATTTATTATTTCTTCCCCTCTTAAACAAAGGACTCTTCCCTTTTCGGTTTACATGCACTTCCATGTGGTTATACCTTTTCGCTTTCCATTGCTTGTCTGTCTCTCTTATATTCCTGGCTCTGGCTTCCAGAACTTTTCCTCTTCACCCAAGGAAATAAGTGCTTATCCCCAGGAGGCCTATGGAGTGATTCCTAAAAAACATAGAAGAGGAATTGGAGTCTTTTTGAGCTGAGTCTATGTGTGTGTGTGTGTGTGTGTGTGGTACTGGGGACTGAACTCAGGACCTTGCGCTTGCCAGGCAAGCACTTATTCTACTGAGCTACCTCCTTGGCCCTGAGCTGAGTCTTTTCTAAGAATTATGTTTTAACACTGTCACAGATCGCTTCTGGAATCGAATCATGCGCCTTTCAGTCCCAACCTGAGACTTGAACCCTCGTTACCCAATTACTCCTCCAAGTCATTGCAGGTGTATCTGGCTTGTGGGCTTTGAGTTCTTTGCAAGGTCCTGCCTCTTTGAGGTATCGGAGACGAGCAACTGATACCTGTTCCAAGGCCCAGCCTTGGGTCCTTGGCACTGGCCTATAGTACATTTTTCCTTTTGGTACTGGGAACCTAATCCAGGACCTTGCATTTGCCAGGCTGGTGCTGTGCCACTGAACTATATCCGTATGCTGGCCTATAGTAGTTTTGGGGGTTTTCTTTTTTGATGATATTTAGGCAATCTCAGTCTTGGCATACTAGGAAAAACAACTGATTAGAACAATTATGTCACCTTGGCTAGAGTGATATCGTCATTACGAACAAGGGCATCAAGCAAAGCCTAGAAAATGACAACCTGTGGTGACTATTAATTTACCACCTTTCACTGTATGAACTAGATTTTTGGTCATATAATAAAATATGAAACAGGCTGGGGACAGAACTCAGTGGCCAACACATGGCCCTAAGTTCAGTCCCCAGCACCACAAAACAA
The DNA here is from genome assembly GCA_004027025.1 of Myocastor coypus. Taxonomy (NCBI): domain Eukaryota; kingdom Metazoa; phylum Chordata; class Mammalia; order Rodentia; family Myocastoridae; genus Myocastor; species Myocastor coypus. The sequence goes on from PVJA010030922.1 coordinate 21,535, forward strand.
ATAAATAATTAAATAAATAAAAGATACAAAACAAACCAGAAATTTGGACACACTATGCCCTCAGCATAGTGGTTTTATTTTTACTGGAGAATTTTTTTTTTCTTTTTGAGATGGGGTCTCACTATGCAGTTCAGGCTGGCCTTGGGCTCACTTTTGTAGCCCAGGCTGGTCTCGAACTCACACTGATCCTCCTGCCTCAGCTTCCCAAGTGCTGGGATTACAGGCATGCACCACCACGCCTGGCATAGTAGAGAAAATTTAAAAGGGATTAGGAAAAAAAAAAAAGAGAGAGAAATAGAAGAAGAGGAAGAGGTTACCAACAAGGCTGCAGGACACAGGAAGATCTTACAGATCTTCACTGGGACACCAGTGAAGAAGACAGGAGGGAAGGAAGAAATAAAAATGAAAATAGAACAGCACAGCAGCGACAACAAACTAGAAATTTCATTCACACTGACATAAACACAAGGAAACTGAAAAAGCAAGATGAAACAAAGCAAAAACAAAAGGGCCAGGGATATAGCTCAGTGGCATAAGCGCCTGCCTGGCAAACGCAAGGACTCAATTTTGATCTTCAGTACTAAGAAACAAACAAACAAACAAATGAAGGAAAAAAACAAAGCAAACAAAAAACCAAACCCGTGAAGCGTCTCTGCTGTCACTGGGAGACAGAGTAGGCAGAGTGCAGATCTGTGGTGGTTAATCCCGACAAGCCTGCCCCGCTGCACTAAAGTTCAGGCGGGCTGCTTTTCTTTTCTTTTCTTTCTTTCTTTCTTTCTTTCTTTCTTTCTTTCTTTCTTTCTTTCTTTCTTTCTTTTTGATGTATTTAGTACAGAGTCTACAGGGTCTCACTGCACAGCTTGGACTCATAGCGATCCTCCTGTTTTCTGCCTCCCAAGTGCTGGGATGACAGCCCACAGTCTCTGGGCTGGCTTCTCGGGTGAGGCCAGAACTGGATTTGTTTAGCTTGCAGTGCTGTGTACGCCTCCTGCCAGCTTGAACTAAGCACCTTCTGTCTTGAGTTCAGCTCTGCTCACCCTGACACTAGGAGGGGCCCTGCACAGAGCCAGCCTGCAGCTCCTCTGCGTTCTGAGCTCAGAGGGCCCTTCTCCAAGCAGCTGCTGGCTTCTGGTTCAGGGGGACGCCTGAACCTGAGTAACTCAGCAGCCACTGCATGCTGCTGTTCCGCTGCTCGAGTCCCCTGACGTGTTTCTCCGTGGAGGCCTCCGGGGTCTGCAGCGGCCCTGTGCATCTGCAGGTTCACGCCATCCCTCCCACGCCCAGCAGGACTCAAGGAGAGCATGCCCTTGCGATTGCTGTCCTCTTCCTCTTTGTTGGAGTCTCTGTCTCTGTCTCTGTCTCTCTCTCTCTCTCTTTCTCTCTCTCTCTCTCTCTCTCTCTCTCTCTCTCTCTCTCTTCAGTCTCCCTGGGAATTCCGTTCTCACTTCTGATGCTGTCCAGGCCCTGAGGACCCATTTCCCTCCATATTATCTTCGTCACACTGCTATATACCAGCGTCTGGACACTAAATCTCAGAGGGCCTCTCTCTCTGCCATTCACCCCTCCACCATCTTCCCAGAAGTCCCCAACTGAGACTTGAATGGAGAGCTTCACAGTGAGGTAAAAATGAGACTGCCCAAAGTGAAATTTTTAGGAAGAACGTGGGACTGGCTTTACTTTATGTTCCTAAGTCGCCTCCCCTGGAGTACTCCACTGAGAAATGTTCTCAGGCGAGAGGGTCACAGCACACTTTTTGATAATAACAGCTCACAGAACCCTTCAAAGTGGAGCCTGATGGGAGCCGCCGCCTCAGTCCTGCATGCCTGCGTCCCGGAATCCGTTTTAGGCGTCTTCTTGGGTGAATAGTTAGAGAGTTAAAATGCTCATTAGCTTCTGGGATGATGATAATGAAAGCGAATCTTCACACAGCTTGCAATGAGTCCGGTATAGCACCTCTGGCATTGTTGTTAGTATTTTGGTCACACTGACATTGATAAATCATAAAAATTGCTGCCCGTGGCGGCAAGTGACACGACATTATTCATAAAGAAACGGGCATCAACAGGATTGTCGCACAGGGAGAAGCAATCTCATTTACAGTTTCCTGCTGGACCTCGCGTGCTCTTAGCAGCTCATCAAAATAACCATCAAAACCACCGAGAGCCCCGGCAGATCCACACACAGGACGCTACCACTGGAGCTCATCTCGTACCGTGTCAGGAGGGGCGCAATTGGCTTCAGCCCAGTGGCTTGCCGAGGTCTTGAATCCCCCAAGGGCTGGCGAAGCATGCGAGCAAAACATCTTTCTGCAATTCAGAGAGAATCCTCGCAGATTTGTCACTTCCAATTGTCCGTGTTCGTTTCTCTTGCATCCTGTCCCCTGGCCTCCGCGCCTCAGCACACGTCTCTGTTCCTCTAGAAATCAAGATTCCTGGGTCAGAGGAAGTGGTTGTTCCCTGGAACCAGAGAAAATCTTTCCAAAACAAAGATCTCATTTTCTGACAAGTGCATTTTATTTAAAGGCAAACAGTGTGGGAAAAGAGACTTAGGACAAGAAAAGTATGAACTGAAATCTCAATTTGGTTATCTAGAAAATACATACAGGTTTCTTTAGGCTCAATAGGTCATGCACTACAAATGGAAAACATCAAAAGAAAAAAATATGGTGGGAGTTAAGATCTGGCTAAGCATATGGGGGAAGTTCTTCTCTTTGCTGGGGCGGGGGTAGTGATATGAACAGTGGATGAATTCTGTCCCCAAGAAGGATGACTGCTGTAAGGTGGAACTGTGGGTACAGTTCACGTCCTTGGAGGTGTGTGGATTTACCTGTCTTGACAATGAGATTTCTCTATTGGACACTTAGGCCACCCACTCACTGTATTTATTTATTTTTTATTTTATTTTTTTCTTGTTTCAGAACTTTTATTTGTTTATTTATTTATTTATTTATTTATTTATTTATTTTTGTCTTTTTAAGACAAGGTCTCTCTATGCACTTCAGGCTGGCCTTGAGCTCACTTTTGTAGCCCAGGCTGGTCTTGAACTTGCACTGATCCTCCTGTCTCAGCCTCCCAAGTGCTGGGATTACAGGCATGCGCCACCATGCCCGGCTATGTTTGTTTATTTATTTTTATGGCCAGCTCAGCCTGCCCTGAGGGCAGGGCTGGTGCAGCATGTGGTGCCGGGGATCGAACTGCAGTCCCTGCAGCCGCCCAAGCTTTCCCAAGCAGTCGCTTTAGACCACTGAGCCATCCTGCCGGGCCCTACTCACTCACTTTAAATAAATGTCTGCCTAAGAGTCCACTAGCCAGCTGAGTGTGCCAGGGATGAAATTCAGGACTTGACATTTACCTGACTCTGTTCCGCCAAGAGCTACTGAGACTCTCCTACAGGTGCCTTTGCTTTTCATCTTCACAGTGAAAGCTTTCTTTTCCAGGAATGCTAGCCACGGGTTCGCCTCATAAGAGGGATTCTGCCCTGCATCACCTCACCACGCAGTTATTGCAGCAGTACCACAAGGAGGTGAGGCCAGTGCGCAACTGGGTCAAACCCACCACCGTCTACCTCGACCTGTTGGTCTATGCTGTGCTGGACGTGGTAAGGACCACCCTGGCCTTTCTTATTCGTACCCTCTTTTTGACTGTCTTTTTGTTTTGTTTTATTTTTGCTGTGCCAGGGATCAAATTCAGGACTTGACATTGGCCAGGCAGGTGCATAAGTCACTGAGCTATCTCCTGGGTCCTTGCTCCCCTCTTTGAAAAGCTGCCTGTGGTTTATGTGAGAGCCTGGAAGAG
>PVJA010030923.1:0-25323 GCA_004027025.1 Myocastor coypus
TTTTGAGACAGGGTCTCGCTATGCAGTTGAGGCTGGTCCTGAGCTCACTTTTGTAGCCCAGGCTGGTCTCGAACTCGCACCAATCCTCCTGCCTCAGCCTCCCAAGTGCTAGGATTACAGGCGTGAGCCACCACGCCCGGCCTCAGTGGGAAATAATTTTAATCAAAGAACAGCCGGGCGTGGTGGCGCACGCCTGTAATCCCAGCACTTGGGAGGCTGAGGCAGGAGGATCGGTGTGAGTTCGAGACCAGCCTGGGCTATAAAAGTGAGCTCAAGGCCAGCCTGAACTGCATAGCGAGACCCTGCCTCAAAAAGACAAAAAAAAAAAAAAAAAAAAAAACAAACAAACAAAGAATTGTACATTTTCTCCTGCCATATCTTACTTTGAATTAGGAAATGACATTGCAATCCATTTCACTATAAGTAAAATATTACGAAATATTTACACGAAAATATTAAAAATAACTGAAACACAAAAAGATGAAACAAACTGTTTTTGAAATCTTTATTCCAGGGCCCACAGCACACAAGAAGAGAGTAAAAATGCTTAAGTAGGATGAACCTGGCCACAAATTTCCAAAAAAAGTTGGAGAAGGGGAAGAAATGGGGTGAGAACAGTGGTGGGAAAAGAACAGATGTTAGCAGCACTGCTTCAGTGCCCCCCCCCCCCCGCCCCCCGATGAAATGCCCTCTCTCAGGTGCCGGAAATTCCAAATAAGGCTAAGCTCTAAACATTCTTTGAACTGAAATGAGAACACACCCTGACAGTGGAAGTGGCTTTCACCTCTGTCTCACTAGGCGCGTCTTGCTCCATGAGCTGCTGGAACAACAGCAGTCACAGCAGCCCTTCCACCTCCATCATGAAAGCTTCATGTAGCCGGGCGTGGTGGCTCACGCCTGTAATCTCAGCATTCAGGAGGCTGAGGCAGGAGGATCGGTGCGAGTTCGAGACCAGCCTGGGCTACAAAAGTGAGCTCAAGGCCAGCCTCAACTGCATAGCGAGACCCTGTCTCAAAAAAAAAAAAGAAAGCTTCATAGACATCATCCTTAGTTTGTACTGAGACAGGAACAGAAGGGCCAGATTTGGGGGCCGTTTGGCAAGAGGCACAGCAGAATCATCCTCTGGCTTTCTTTGAGGAACAGCAGTGGCCCCTTTATTCTCCCGATGTACCCTCAGTGCAGTGGGCACAAATCGAGTAATCTCTGCCTTGGGATTGGTGATCTGTGGCTCGGCACTGATGGTCGCTGTGGCTTTCTTCTCAACGGTGGCTGCACTTGTGTCATCCGCCTTGGGTCGCTGAATCAAGTTAGGAGGGGCACTCAGCACCCCTGGGTTCGGCAGGGGAGCTGGTGGGAAAAGCCCAGGAGGGGCAGGTCCAAGGGGAGGCACGAGAGGTGGGCGCATCATGCCGGGACGTGGTGGAGGGAGGCCTGGAGGTGCTGGGGGAGGTAGCCTGGGTGGGGGACCCCGTGGAGGGGGGCCAGGCGGCAGCCCTGGAGGAGGCCCAGGAGGAGGGCCAGGGGGTCGGCCAGGTGGTGGTCCTGGGGGCAAAAGTCGGGGCAGAGGCCCTCGGAGTCCTGGAATTCCAGGTGACCTCAGGAATGGAGGAGCGCCTGGTGGAGGGCCAGGAGTGAGGCCTGTAGGTGGTCCTGGAGGTCGAAGAGGCGGGGCTGGAGGGGGTCCACGAGGCGGTGGCCCTGGCATGGGTGGTGCCTGAATCTGAGAAGGAGGAACAGACTGTGGGGGCGCCTGCTGCTGGGAGGAAGCTGTGGCCGTGCCCTCATGAGAGTCCTCTTTGTGCTGCTTCTGCGACTGCTTCTCTGCTTCAGAGTCCTCTGAATCCTCCTCATCGTCATCTTCTGAAAAGTCCTCCACTTCCCGACCCTCCTCAGGGATTTCTTGACCAGCCATTCGCAGCATCATGGCTTGAAGAGGCGTCAGTTCCCTCATGTTCTTCTTTATCTTTCTTGACTTCCCAGGCATATCTGCGAACCGCACACTCAGACCTGCCTTCTTTTCCTCGGTGTTGTCTCGCTCATTATCGTCACGGTGCATAAACTCGTCCACATCACTTTCTCCATCTGACCTGTCCGTGTCACTGTCATCAGTGCTGTCATCGTGCTTGTGCTGATCCATGTCCTCAGGGTAGCCATCATCTTCACCGGTGCTGGAAACACCGTCATCATGACCACGTTGTGCAAGATCAGGGCTATATAACATGTCTTCATCTCGCCTACGAGGAGGAAGATCAAGAGCAAAGCCCACTTTACGACCATACATCTGCAAGACTTGGGGAGGAGGTGGACCAGGTGGAGGACCTGGTGGTTTCCTGCCAGGGGGCAAACGTGGAACACCATGTCCAAGAAGAGGAAGGATAGAAACTGCTCGAGTTGGAGGTCCGTAGGCTGAGGTCTTCTTCAGGATGGAGGGTGGCTGGGCACCAGGAAGTGGAATGTCCTGGATTAAGATGTTGGAAGGAGCATGCGGCATATCTGGCAAAGGAATACTCTCTACTTCTACGTGCTGAGCATTCTTGACAGTATCAAAATACTGGCTAAGTTGAGCCCTTTTCTGTTCATATTCTACTTCTAGCTTTCTCAATTCTTTATAAATATCCGGATTCTCTTTTTCATAAAGTCGTAGGATACGTTTCAAAGGTTTCCCAGAGCTTTTTACGTTTATCTTTCAGTACTTTCTCATTTAACTGTGGTTGTTGTACTGAGTTAAACTCCATTTTGTCCCATTTCTCCATGTCCCGGATAATCTGTTTAGGATCTTTCATCTTCAAAACTGCAGCTTGTAGTCGGGTGTGTTGGCTCACGCCTGTAATCCCAGCACTTCGGAGGCTGAGGCAGGAGGATTGGTGCAAGTTCGAGACCAGCCTGGGCTACAAAAGCGAGCTCAAGACCAGCCTGAACTGCGTAGCGAGACCCTGTCTCAAAAAGGCAAAAAACCAACAAACAAACAAACAAATAAGCTGCAGCTAGAACCATCATGCGCTGTTTTTTGTTCTTCTTCAATTCTCTCTTCCGGGCTTCCTTTCGAGCTTGGTCTGTAGGGTTCATAAATTTTCCACTCTTGGTGGATGATGTTGATCTCCGCCCCATATTGACAATCTATAATGGTTCGCTTATTCTTAAAAAAAAACACACCTGCTGGGATCCCAGAACTGCTAGGGGTGCGGAGGGGACGATTCCCAGCCTCCTTTACTCCATAGAGGCCTTCACCTCTGCTTCTCAGTCAAACACCAAGTCTCCGCCATCTTGAAACATTGCTCCCCCTCCTTTGCACTGACTTATATCCCAGCACTTTTTACAAAAAAATGTATTTGGCACAGGGTCTTGCTTCACAGCTGGGACTGGTAGTGATCCTCCTGTTTTCAGCCTCTCCAGCACTGGGATTACAGGTGTGCACCACTACACCTCTCAGGGCCCTTGGGTGCAGGGCCAGCACACACGTGGTGCTGGGGACTGCATGTATGTACAGACATTTGTGAGAGCATTTTTGGAGGATATTTCTGGAAGTAGAGAGGTCAGGTCAAAAGTCAGGTGACTGCTGTAGTCCTGGGGTTCAGCTCTGAGACAGAGCACCCATAGGTGTGGACCAGCCCTTGGGTCAAATCTCCTGCATGGAGAGGCTTGGGCCTGGTTACATGTCTACACTGAGGTACCTTCTGCCAAATTGTGGGACTGCTAAAGCTACATTGCCACCTAATTCCTGAAATGTTTGTCACACTTGATGCCATCAACTTTGTGGGAAAAAAATTGATTTTGGTATTGAGCCAGGTAGGCACTCTACCACTAAGCTGTCCCTCTGTAAATTTCAGTTTCAGATGAGGTCATGCTAAGTGGCCCAGGCTGGCTTTGAACTGGTGATTCTCTTGCCTCAGACTCCCAACTTCCTAAGGTCACAAGCATGTACCACTCTGCTGGAAAACCCTCATAAATTTTGCTGATCTGACTTGGGGGAAAATCTCACTATTTGGCTAAGTGTGGTGGTACATGACTGTAATCCCAGAACTTTGAGAGACCTGAGGGTACAGCTCATTGAGAAGGCCCTAGGTGCAGACCCCAGTGCAAACAGTACCTTCATGTTTGACTCAAGCATATGAAACTGCTCCCAAGTATGACACGGTAGTGGGTTTTTTTTTTTTTTTTTTTTTTTTCCTTGTCTTTTTGAGACAGGATCTCGATATGCAGTTCAGGTTGGCCTAGAGTTCACTTCTGTAGCCCAGGCTGGTCTTGAACTTGCACCAATCCTTCTCCCTCAGCCTCCCAAGTGCTGGGATTACAGGTGTGTGCCACCACGCCTGACTCTTTTTAGTTTTTTTTTTTTTTTTAATTTTTACTTTATAAATGTAAACCGTCTATCATGGAGAGGAAAGGTATTTATTTATTTATTCATTTATATTATGACTGGCTCAATCTGCTCTGGGGGTAGGGCTGGCACAGCACGCGGTACTGGGGATTGAACTGCAGTCCCTGTGGTTGCTGAAGCTTTCTTAAGCAGGCACTTTAGACCACTGAATCCTCTCACCAGCCCAACAGGTGTGTTTGTACTCTCACAAGTATTGGGGAGTGCGATTACTACTACAATGCCTCTCCCCAAGGCTTCGTTTCCCTAAGCTTCATTGTCAGAAGCCAAACTAATGTCTGAAAATATTAACTGGAAGTTCCATAAATATGCAGTTCATAAGTTATAAGGTTCACTGTCTGAGCAGCAGGATGGACTCCCATTCTGAGTGGCTCTCCTCCTTGTTCGAAGGTCTAGGCTCTGTGCCTTGCTTTGCCACATCCCCATGATTAGGTGGGCTGGGTTGACTCCAGTATCACAGCTCCTGTGTCCAAGTGACTCTGATTTTACTTGATTATGTTATGCAGTTCAAGCTGGCCTGGATTCACTATGTAGCCCTGACTTGCCTCTAACTTTCGGGAATCCTCCTGCTTTAACTCCCCAAGCTTGGAGTTCTCATTTAAGTGAAAAGGTGAAAGTAAATGAAGCTATTCTGAGAGAGGAGACCACCACACAACTTTTATTACAGTGCATTGTATAACTGCTCTCTCTTCCTCTCAGTGATGCCCTCCTTTGCCTGATACACCCCCTCAAGGTGTACCATGGGCCGGTGCAGCTCCTGCCGTCCTGGGGCTTGGGCTGCTCGTAGGTCTCCTTTCTGCTCTGCCCCTTGCCCTTTTACATCGTGCTTTCTTTCTTGTTATTTGTAGTGCTCAAAATAAAAAAAATGTAAAAACAGGCAGCTGATGCAGCTCAGCTCAAAAGCCCTTGGTTCAATCCCTAGTATCTGCAGCCCCCATAAAGAGGGTCCTGTATAGGAGAACCCAAATCCTCAGATATGTGGGACTCATGTCCTTCAGAAAAGTCAATGTGACATGTAACACAAAAGCAGAGACTATGAGGTATCCCAGGCTCTCCCTGCTTAGACCAGAGTGTCTCTTCCCTGCAGTCGGGTTCCTCAGCCTGTAACTCCAATGGACTGGGGTTTCCGGAATCCCCTCTCAAAAAATCAGAAGAGATGATTATCTTGAAAGCTTTTACAGCAACATACAGCAGCAACAAATGATCTTTTTTTTTGGTCTTTTTGAGACAAGGTCTTGCTATTCAGTTGAGGCTGACCTTGAGCTCACTTTGGTAGCTCAGGCTGGTCTCAAACTCGCACCAATCCTCCTGCCTTAGCCTCCCAAGTGCTGGGATTACAGGCGTGAGCCACCACGCCTGGATGATCTTTTTCTTTTTGATCTTTTTTTTTTTTTTTTTTTTTTTGAGGTAGGGTTTCACTACACAATTCAGACTGGCCTTGAACTCACTGTGTAGCCCAGGCTGTTCAGGAACTCTCAGCCTCCCAAGTGTTGGGATCACAGGCATGTACCAGCATGCTCTGCAGAAAACATTCTTATAGTTCTATCTATCTGCTTGTCTATCATCTATATCATTTATCTTTTTTTTTTTTTTTTGGCCTTTTTTTGAGACAGGGTCTCGCTGTGCAGTTCAGGCTGGCCTTGAGCTCACTTTTGTAGCCCAGGCTGGTCTCAAACTCGCACCAATCCTCCTGCCTCAGCCTCCCCAGTGCTGGGATTACAGGCATGCGCCACCACACCTGGCTTTATATCATTTATCTATACCATCTTTCTAGATCTAGATAGATCTATCGTTTGTGCTTTATCATCAGTCTGTCAGTCATCTATCTATTGCAGTGGTAGAGACTGAGCCCAGGGTCTGTGCACATAGGCAAGTCCTCCATCAGAGTGCCCCATCTCCCCTCCCCATCAGCTTTTGAAGGGCTGGAGTGAGCAGACTGGTATTGAACCCAGGACCTTCACACCAGGCTACATCTCCAACTATTAAAACTTTATTTATTTATTTATGGCTGGCTCAGCCTGCCCTGGGAGTGGGGCTGGCACAACATGTGGTGCCAGAGGTCGAACTGTGGTCCCTGCAGTTGCCTAAGCAGGCACTTTAGACCACTGAGCTATCTCGCTGGCCCTCTCCAACCACTTAAAAGTTAATTTTTATTTTATTTTATTTTATTTTATTTTATTTTATTTTTTTTGTGTGTGTGTGATTGGTTTTAGATGCAGCATCAATGGTGGTAGTGGTGGCGGTGTGTCTTACTCTTTTCTCATTGCTGGGACAAATACCTGATACTCAAAATGAGGGAAGGAAAGGTTTATTTAGCTCATAGGTATTGGAGGTTTCATTCCATATTCAGCTGGATCCAAAGTAGAGAGGCACATGGCAAAGGGCAACCTTTTATGGAGGCAGCTAAGAGCAAAGAAAGCAGGGAGAGCTAACAGCAGCCCAAGCAGCTAACTTCTCTTCCTCCCTTACACTGAAGTGCAAATCACCTGCCCCAGGGGAGGTACAGCACCCATTTTCACAATCAATTACAAATTCCAGAAGCTGCCCCACGACTGCATGAGGCTTTGGGGCGGACACCTACACACAAACCATAAGACAGTGGTACAACAGATTAACAGAAATAGGGGGAGGGAGCCGGGCATGGTGGTGCACGCCTGTAATCCCAGCACTTGGGAGTCTGAGGCAGGAGGATCGGTGAGAGTTCGAGACCAGCCTGGGCTACAAAACTGAGCTCAAGGCCAGCCTGAACTGTACAGTGAGACCCTGTCTCAAACTCAAAAAGACAAAAAAAAAAAAAAAAAAAAAAAAAAAAAAAAAAAAAAAAAAAAAAAAAAAAAAAGAGAAAGAAATAGGGGGAGGGGAAGCCTTTACTAACTCTAAACACATGGAGAGGAACAGAGGCAGGGAGATGGGCAGATCCTCTGAGATAGGGACCCTGAGATTTTATGGACTTTTGCTAGGGGCAGAGCTTGAGGGGCAGGTTTAGTGACACATGAGGAACTTATTGAGCCTTCTCTGAGGTGGTGGAAAAGATGAAAGGAAATTGCACCCTGGGCTGAGTTGGGGAAGAAGGGGGAGGTGGTCTCTGGGAAGATAAGGTGTTGTTTTAAGACCTTCAGCCATATTACATTGTTGTAGGCAGCTGAATTAGATAGAAATATTATAAGCAGTAGGACAGGGCCAGGCCCTCAAGGACGACATGGAAGGCAAGGTGACTTTACTACTAGAGACACACTCCTCTGCCATGGACCAGATCTCAAGACAAGAGTAAACAGAAGCAACTACATACTTCCTTAAGGATGGGCATCAGGGATTGATGTGCTAAATAAGTATATCAGCTTAAAAGACCTTGGAAAGAGTCAGGAGCCCAAGCTCAATAGATGGTATTCTTGCCCACTTGCTACATGACTTGCCTTCCCATTGGATCCCGATGTTAATCAATTTTACCTGAGCAATGGTGCTTATACTCTCATTGGTTTACCATAGTCTTTGTCTCACCTCATACCCACCTAAGCGAGTTCCCATGTCTTCCATATAAAAGTTTCTGGAAGAGACAGCTTCCTGGGGACACCCACTCGGGACCCCCGTCCTGTCCCTCTCTTGGACAGGAGCTTTCTTTCCCCTAATAAATATGGTCTGCTCATTACCTCTGTTTGTTTCTAAAATTCATTCTTCAGTTTTAGAGAACACAAACTTGTCCTGTTGTAGGCAGCTGAGTTAGATAGAAATATTATAGGCAGTCAGACAGGGCCAGACCCTCAAGGACAACATGGAAGATGAGGTGACTCTACAGCTAGAGACAGATATTCCTTCGCCTTCGGCCAGACCTTGTGACTCTATGGCTAGAGACAGATAGTCCTCTGCTGTGGGCCAGATCTTAAGACAGAAGTAATTAAAAGCAACTACATGGTTCCTTAAAAATGGGCATCAGGTATTGATGTGCTAAATGAGTATCAATCTCCTTGAAAGATCCTAGAGTCACGAGCCCAAGCTCAATAGGTGGTGTTCTTGCCCGCTTGCTATGTGACTTGAATTTCCACTGGATCCCGATTTTAATCAATTTTACCTGAGCAATGCTGCTTATAATCTCATTGGTTGATCACAGCTTTGCCCCACCTCATACCCACCTAAGCAAGTTCCCATGTCTTCTCTATAAAAGTCCCTGGAAGAGACAGCTTCGGGGGGGGACACCCACTCGGGAACCCCCTCCTGCCCTTCTCTTGGACAGGAGCTTTCTTTCCCTCAATAAATATGTTCTGCTCATTACCTCTGTTTGTTCCTAAAATTCATTCTTCAGTTTTAGAGAACACCAACTCATCCCAGGCACTTTTCAGGTTGGGGATCAGTTTTCCCTATATCATTTGGAGGTTCTCTATTGGAGGTCATCCACCCCAGATCAGTTTTTCCTTCCTGCATCAGTCCCAGGTACTTTTCAGGTTGGGGATTGGTTTTCCCTGTATCATTTGGAGGTTCCCTATTGGAAGTCATTCACCCCAGGTCAGTTTTTTCTTCCTGCATGAACATGACCACTATAATGATTCAACAATTCATACTCTGGCCAGAACCTATTATTTTGAACACAGAACAATAAACACCTTTATGCATGAGCTAAGCCAGCAGGGAGGAGGACTCCTTCTAGAGCTTTGATTTTCCTCAGAACTCCTTATCCTGTAGGGCACAACCATCTGTGAGCCTTGTGACCCAGTTTGGGGTCTCAGTGCGATGTGACCCAGCCCGTAGTCTGCCCTCTGGCGCTGCTCCTCCAGAGGATGCAAATTTGGGTGTTCTTTTGTCTTTCATCCTACTTTTTTTTTCTGTAAGTTGTCCCAACCCAGCTATAACTAACTTGTGGTTTTCCTGCGGGTGCCTCCTCAAGTGCTGGAATAGCAGGTGAGCACCCCCTCAGCCAGCTGGAGCGCCCCCTAGTTTGAAAGTAAAGGTAGATTTGCTGTTGTACTTTCCAGGGTCCACATTGCTGAGCTGACTCTCGGTGGTAATTTTTTTTTTTTTTTTTTCTTTAACCCTTGTGTATTTCTTTGTGTCCCACTTGTCCCACTTCAGTTTTTGTGGAAGGAGTTTCAAATGTGTAATTAATTTCCTGATTATCAAAGTTTCCTAGGCCCTGGGGCTCTAAAGTCATCAGTATGCATAGTTTAGTGATTAGGGCTTCATTTTTGAGCTTTGAACCCTTTGAAGGCATACGTTACAGAGTCAGGCCATGGCAGCCGCTCCGGGTCGCCTTGGGAGTTGGGACATTGTCTCAAAGGGAAATGTCTAATCCCACGGGAGCAGGGTAGGGGAGCAGATGTCTAGGCCTCCCCTGATCCCCAGTTTGGAAGAGGCGAAGTCCTTCCCTCTCCTCCAAGCGCTGAAACTTTGGGGGTGGGGTGCGGGGGTGGGGGCTGTTACATTAACTTGTGACTTTTGGGAGCCACTCAGACCACACCCAGGAAACAACTGAGTGGAGGGAGCTGGGGTCTGGGCGGCTCCCTGCTGGCCCCACCCGCAGAAACCGAAGCGCAAGCGCAAAGCAAGTACACGCCCTCCCGCCGCTGCCAGCGGCCTGGGAGAGGCTCCTCACCGCCTTGCCCCATCGCTGACGCCAGTGATGGAATCAGTTCCTGCGCGAGCAGCGGTCTCCTCTTGGGGCTGAGCTCAGTAAAAGCCACTGATAAGAAAAACAGTAGAACAGCCTAACTCTCTTGTAAAGAGTTGGCGAGTCTGTGGCCTGCGTGCCGCAAGGGGCTCTTTGTTGTCACTGAACCTCTGAGAGGTTCGCCACTCCAGCTCTTGCATTTGGGAACCCGATAATCAATAAAATATTGCCCATTTCTCAAGCTATGTCTTGAGAATGGCAGAAACCAAAGAAGGCAAGGGCCAGCCAAATAGCTCAGCGGATTAAAGCGCTTGCTTAGGCAGCCCAGTTCTCTCCCCAGAATGCAGTCTCTCCCCTGCTCCCCCCAAGATTGAAGCGGTGTGGTGGCTCGAGCCTGTAAGCCCAGCTCTTTGGGATGCTGAACACAGCCGGATCACCTAGAAAGCACAAATGATGAGGGTTTAGGCTTTGAACCTGAAGCTTCCACCTCCCTTCATCCTGAATTGCTTACCCCTGCAATAAAGTCATAGAAGAATAAGGGTGCATGTGAAAATATCCTGAGACAATGTATAGTGCAACCTGAATCCAGCTCCCCCTTTGTGTCTACATCTGAGTGCAGTGTGCCCCATGGCTCCTGAGATGTTTCCTGTGTGTGTATACTTATGTTTTCTAAACATAAGAGAGGAGTTAAACTATATACTAACTAGTTCTGTCATTTATACACAAATTACCTTAGAATGTTGAGGCTTGCCTCATATTAAACATTGACTAAAATGTGGCTTGTGTGGTCATGGATTCAGGAGCAGGTTAGCAGCTTCTGGTGTGGATCTTCTGAGGTGGGGAAGGCCCCAGGCCCAAGGTGGCTCACGCAGGAGACCCCCAGTGTTGGGGATTGTCAGGGGGGCCTCAGTTTCTCTGCACTGAGGCCTCTCAAGAGGACTGCTCAGCAGTGAAGGCTGGCTTTCTCCAGGACAAGGGAGCTGGGGAAACAGGCAAGCTGCAAGTCTAGCATTGAGGTCACAGTGACTGACCTCTAGCGAGTGCTCTGTTGGTCAGATAGAATAGCCCCACGCCCGCTCCAGTTTGGGAGGGGCCACCTAAGGGCACAGGTGGAGGTGCTGTGTCACTAAGAAGTGGGATTTCTGGGTCAAAGAATCTGTGTGACTTTGAGCTTAGTGCACTGCGGTCCTGAGCTACTGAATCCGTTTACACACCTGTCAACACCATGTCTTTGCAGCCACGCTCTTCCTTAAGTCCTGGGTTTGTTTGTTTGTTTGTTTTTTTTTTTTGAGACAGGGTCTCGCTATGCAATTGAGGCTGGCCTTGAGCTCACTTTTGTAGCCCAGGCTGGTCTCGAACTCACACCAATCCTCCTGCCTCAGCCTCCCAAGTGCTGGGATTATAGGCGTGAGCCACCACGCCCGGCCTGGGTTTGTTTTAAATATTTGCCTGTATACTTATACTTTGAGTGTATTGACCATGCAGGACTCCAGGTATTGAAAGAAATGAAGCTCTATCTTCCTCTTCTTTATTTTATATTTTAGGCACGTGTTGCTCCCATTACTTACCACTACATAGGCAGTGGAAAGGGGCTGGTCAGGAAGTTTCTCCCATTTCTCCTTGTGTGATTGCTGAGAGGAAACCTAGTTTCTTTGTGTGGGTGTGCTACACAAAACACTATTCCATTTGGACACCCCTCACACACCCCCCCCCCCATCCTAGTGAAGTTCAGGCTGCCCTGAAACTTGTGGCTCCTTCTGCCTGGGCCTCCTGATCAGTCGACTGCGGCAGGTTCATCTGTGGTTCTCCGGGGTTGGACTGGGGGGGCGTGGTGGGTGCTGAGGCTTGGGCCCCAGCCAGCTCACCGCTGGACTAGGGACTAAGCCTGGACCTGCGGCAGGGCTCCTCCCTTTACCTTCCTTGGTAGCTTGGGTGAAGGATTTAAATCCTGGGGAGGAACCCACACGGTGATCTGCTTTTTTAACTTTTTTTTTTTTTTTTTTTTTTTGAGACAGGGTCTCGCTATGCAGTTCAGGCTGGCCTTGAGCTCACTTTTGTAGCCCAGGCTGGTCTCGAACTTGCACCAATCCTCCTGCCTCAGCCTCCCGAGTGCTGGGATTACAGGCATGAGCCACCACGCCCGGCTTAACTTTTTTTTTTTTTTTTTTGTCTTTGTGAGACAGGATCTTGCTATGCATTTCAGGCTGGCCTTGAGCTCACTTGTATAGCCCAAGCTGGTCTTGAACTCACACTGATCCTCCTGCCTTAGCCTCCCAAGTCAAGCCTGTGTCTCTATTGACAAGTACAAGCTGTATATTTATGGAACATACACACATAACCCATATAATGTGTGTATGCTGTGTTCTGACACATGCGGATATTGTGGAACGGTTGAGTCAAGCTATTTAATTTATGCATTACCTTGCAGAGTTGTCAGGAAAGAGAAACTAAATCACAATACACTTTTTTAGTTTAAATTGAAAGCCATCCTCTCTAGCTGGTATATTTAATTTCTCCAGCCTGCTCAAAAAGTGGCTATCTCTAGTAACAATAGCAGGAAGACCAAATCTGTCAAGAATCAAGAGGGAGAGCTGGTGAGATAGCTCAGCAGACTAAAGTGCCCATGTAGGCAAGCTTTGGCAATTACAGAGGCCGTGGTTCAATCCCTGGCACCATATGCCACACCAGCCCTGCCCCCAGTGTGGCCATACATACATACATACATACATACAGAATCGAGAGGGGACAAAAGCTTAACAAAGAGCATGCAGCAAGAGGGACATCAGTGGATCTCTTTTACGTGGTGACAGCCAAGTGCAAGGGAGTTCATCTGCAACTCATACAGTCGTCTGTCTTTTGTGCTTCTGCGTTCAGCAAGAAGGAACTTGAGGTTTCCCTGCAGTGGCTGAACACAGGAGGCTCTGTCTTCTTATAGCACACTGTTGTCTTAATAACCACAGAGCCCTGTGGCTTCCTGCCCCAACACTGTGTGCTGTTACCTCTCACAGCTCCATCCAGCTAAGCCTTGGATTGCAGCAGTGGGAGCCAGGAGGGTGGAATTTCTTCACCATTTTCCACATTCTTGTGGGGCTTTTGTTTGTTGGTCTTGTTGGTTCTTTGAAACACAGTCTCATTATGCAGTTCAGGCTGGATTGAACTTACCATGTAGCACAGACTGGTATCCAACTCTCAGAGATCACCTGGTTCAACCTCAGGAAGGCTGGGATCACATGTATGCTTCACCATATCCAGCCCATTTTTGTTTTTACTAATCAACCTAGGGTTTTTTTTTTTTTTTTTTTTTTTTTATGGTTGGCTCAGCCTGCCCTGGGGGAGGGGTTGGCACAGCATGTGGTGCTGGGGATCCAACTGCAGTCTCTGCGCTTGCTTAAGCTTTCCTAACCAAGTGCTTTAGACCGCTGATCCATCTCACTGGCCCAAACCTAGGGTTCTTTAAGGAACTCTCTGATGTTAAAGTTTTAGGAATGATAAGAATGTTATAACAAAATGTGAGCCCATGAGCCCCTAGGAGTTTCTTCCTTAGCTTTCTCTGCCATGTTCCTCGGCCTGTTTTTTTTTTTTTGTCTTTTTAAGACAGGGTCTCACTATGCAGTTGAGGCTGGTCCTGAGCTCACTTTTGTAGCCCAGGCTGGTCTCGAACTCGCATCAATCCTCCTGCCTCAGCCTCCCGAGTGCTGGGATTACAGGCGTGCGCCACCACGCCCGGCTTCCTCGGCCTGTTTTTAAAATGTTTTCTTGGAAGTTGCTATCCAACTGAAGGTTGAGGTGGTAAAGCCTGTGTTTGCTAAAAGATGGAGCTGCAAAGCTGGCTTGCATTTGTCAGTATCTCTAGGTACAAGGGGCAGAGCCTCTCTCATGGCCATTAAAATGTAGTTCCAGGGATGTGGAGTGCCCAGGGCTCCTCTGCCAGCTGGAGGGTCTTCCTTTCTTCCATCTCCTGCTGCCTACTCTTCCTGGTCCTGTCATGACACAGCTCTACAGGGAACCTCACGTCAAGAGTGATGAGAAATAGCCAATCCAGCTGAGGTCCAGTGTGCTGGTCACCCCAGGAGAGTCACAAGCAGGGTGCAGGCTAAGGTTTATCTAGTCTCAAACACAAAGTCTTCAGCATTAGCCCAGGAGCCCTTATTTCCCAACTATAAAAGTTGGTTGGTAAACGAGTAAGAAGCAGAGTTTTTCAATGCCTGTCTATTTAGAGGGATAATATGTAAGAAACAATTGTCAGACTAGCCTCCAGAGCAATGTCTCAATGGAGAAATAGACTGTAAAAAACCCATGTTATTAAATTACGTCAAGTAGTTTGTTTTGATTTTGATTGGAAGAATGCAAATATTAATGCACATGATATCCATTAATTGGGTGCAAAATCAAGACAAAAGGAACATGTCTTTACCATGTGAACTTTGCAACTCTATGTTGACAAAAATTAGGACTTTTCCCAGGCAACTGAACACAGGCCTGAACCCAGTGCCTACCAGGCACATGCTTTGAGCTATGCATTTTATTTTGAGGCAAGGTCTAACTAAGTAGTCCAGGCCTTGTACTTGCAATTTTCCTACCCAAGTAGGAGTAACTGGGAAGTAACTTGGAAATTAATTGGAAAGATTAGGGTTTTGTTTTTTTTTGGTGGGACTGGGGTTCAAACTCACGACCTTGCACTTGCCAGGCAGGCACTTGTGCCACGGAGCTATCTCCCCAGCCCCAAGATTAGGGTTTTTGAGTCACTTTTACCACAGTTGATTTGTATGTGGGTTGGAGTTGGCACACACCAAACAGGAAAGAATGCTTTGCCATAACCCAGGTCTTCTTTTTTTGGCAGGACTGGGGTTCAAACTCACAACCTTGCCCTTTCCAGGCAGGCACTTGTGCCACAGAGCTATCTCCCCAGCCGCTGCAACCCAGGTCTTTCAAAGAAAAAGTACTACTGTCTGTATCTCCCCCTGCCCCCAACCAAGCGCAAGAGCAAGAGCAACCCAGGGCCCAAGAGTAAGTAAGGAAGCATCTTTGTATCCTGACCTGAAACCAGCTCTCTTCAACTGAAAATTCTCTATTAAAAGGCAGCTGTAAGCCGGGCATGGTGGCACACGCCTGTAATCCCAGCACTCGGGGAGGCTGAGGTAGGAGGATCGATGTGAGTTCGAGACTAGCCTGGGCTACAAAAGTGAGCTCAAGGCCAGCCTGAACTGCACAGTGAGACCTTGTCTCAAAAAGAAAAAAAAAAAAAAAAAAAAAAAAAAAAAAAAAAAAAAAAAGGCAGCTGTAATTAGCCTCTATAGTTTTGAGCAAATGGGTTTGTAACCTAACCTGAAAGTGGTAAATCCGGTCTTTCAAGGCCTCCTGGAATAAAGTCTCTGCTATCCTGGCTGAGGCAGGGCTGCCCAGACTTAGCTGCTTAGCTCCATCAGCCTTGAATGGGGTGAACCATGGAGTGCCCAGATCTAACCTCTCTGCCGAGGAGGAGAGGCAGTGTGCAGCACTCTTGAGAATGCTGTGAAAATCCCCAGGCTTGGGGCAAGTCTCCCAAGAATACCATGCAAAGGCACAGCACAGAACTGGCTGGATGAGAGCCACTGCTGTTCTGGCCCCTGAGCTCTGCTGGCTTCAGCTCATGCTGATGAGCTGTGCAGCCACTGCCACTGTCACAAGTAGAGATGAGAAGTCTACACCAGAAACTCTACCCTCACGTGTGGCAGAAAGCAGGATAAAATACGCTATTGCCATAAATCTAATTTCAGATAAAATACATCTGGGTGCCTTTTGTTGAAAAGTACTCTCTTGAAACAGGAGAGCAAAGAGGGCATCAGAAAATGGAAAGACAGCTGGGTGTGGTGGCTCACACCTGTAATCCCAGCACTCAGAAGGCAGGAGGATTGACACAAGTTTGAGACCAGCCTGGGCTACAAAAGTGAGCTCAAGGCCAGCCTCAACTGCATAGCAAAACCCTGTCTTAAAAAGGCAAAAAAAAAAAAAAAAAAAGAAAGAAAGAAAAAGAAAATGGAAAGATGTCCCCTGTGCCTGGCTAGACAGAACTGATGTAGCCTAAGTGGCCATACTATCAAGACTGTTACACAGACTCAGACAATCCCTATTAGAATACGAGTGGCATACTTCACAGAACTAGAGAAAGCAATGCTAAAATTCATAGGCAACCAGAAGAGACTCACAATAGCAGAAGAAATCCTGGACAACAAAGGCAAGACAGGGGGCTTCACAATCCCAGACTTAAAATTATACTAGAAATTACAGTGATAAAAATAATATAGTGTGAACAAAAACAAAAACAAAACAACTACCCAGACTTGTGGATCAATAGGAGAGAACACAGGATACAGAAGCAACTCCAGGTACATTAATCTAATGTCATTTGTCTTTGATAAAGGGGCTGAATACTTTGCTGGAGGAAAGATAGCTTCTTTAACAAATCATGGTAGGAAAGCTGGCTTTCCACATGGAGAACACTGAACCTCATATCTCTCACCATGCCTGAAACAAAAATTGAAATGAGCCAAAAATCTAACTATCAGAAGAGAAACAGGGGCCTGGCAGGATGGCTCAGTGGTCTAAAGCACCTGCAGGCAGCTGCAGAGACCGTGGTTCTATCCACAGCACCACATGCTGCACCAGCCCTGCCCTCAGGGCAGGCTGAGCCGGCCATGAAAATAAATAAACAAACAAACAAAAGTTCTAAACAAGAAAAAAAAAAATAAAATAAAAATTAAATTTTTTTTTTTTTTTTAAAAAGAAGAGAAACAATCTGATGGAAGGCAAACTAGGAAAAATTCTTGAAGACATGGTACAGGCAAGGACTTTCTGTCCAGAACCTCTGTTGCATAAAAAGTAATACCAACAGTCAACAAATTGAGTCTTATTAAATAAAAAGGCTTTTCACAAAAAAGGCAACAGCCAGTGTAGTGAAGAGACAACTTTCAGAATGGAGAGATTTTTTTGCCAGCTGTTCCTCAGATAAAGAACTAATATCTAGAATATATAAAGAAATAAAAAATAGTGAGACTCCCTCCAATTTAGAGACCCAATCAAAAAAGAGGATCTGACTGGAAGTGAGATTGCCCTCTGAGGCAGAGGTTCCAGAGCTCAGATTCATCTTCCCAGGTGGTCTTGGAAGACTAAAGGGCTTGGGACACATTGCCACCTCCCTCTGCCCAAACTGTCACCTCCATGGAGGATCCCTGTGCATCACAACTATAGAGAAAAAAGCCCAGCCTAGTGTTGGATATCTGCACAAGTGTCTTTGTTCTTATCCAATCTTGGCCTTCCTTCTAGCCATAATACCTCAATAAAACAGTCATAAAAATAAAAAACAACAATAACAACAAAAGCAAGAAACAAAAACTCTCTTAGGCACTAAGTGAGATAACTTTGTATTTACTTGTTCTTTATTATTATTATTATTATTATTATTATTATTATTATTATTAGTATTCCCACAAGCCCAGCTCTCATCCTGGACAACTTTTATCCTGCTTAAATACTGTAGCTTGCCAACTAATCAAAATGATGCTGAAACTTATTTTTAAAAATACAATACAGGGCCAGCCAGATAGCTCAGCAGATTAATGTGCCTGGGGTTTGACCCCTGGTGTGCATTGTTTATGTTCAAAAATTTAACAAATATATATATATATGTATATATATATATATATATATACATACATATATATATATACATACATACATACATATATATATATATATATATATATATATTTTTTTTTTTTTTTTTTTTTTTTTTTTTTTTTTTTTTTTTTTTTTTTTTTTTTTTTTTTTTTTTTTTTTTTTTTGTCTTTTTGAGACAAGGTCTCCCTATGCAGTTCAGGCTGCCTTGAGCTCACTTTTGTAGCCCAGGCTGGTCTTGAACTCACACTGATCCTCCTGCCTCAGCCTCCCAAGTGCTGGGATTATAGGCGTGCGCCATCACACCCGGCTTCAAAAATTTAACAAATATTTCAGTAGTCAAAACAATGTTTTAATTGTCCTAATCTGGTTCTCATAAAAAATTGGAGATAAGTATAATTAAAACTGGAGAGACTTATGACAAAATGTCAGACTCACTAATAAAGGGGTCTAAGATCCAGTGGGTTAAAATTGGTATTTCTGGGGCTGGGGAGGTAGCTCCGTGGCACAAGTGCCTGCCTGGCAAGTGCAAGGTCATGAGTTCGAGCCCTGGTCTTGCAAAAATAAAGTAAAATAAATAAATAAATAAATAAATACATGGTATTTCCAGTCCTTTAAAAATAGTTTTTAGGGGCCTGGCGGGATGGCTCAGTGCTCTAAAGCTTAGGCGGCTTCAGGGACCGCGGTTCGATCCTCGGCACCACATGCTGCGCCAGCCCTGCCCTCTAGGCGGGCTGAGCCGGCCATAAAAATGAGTGAATAAACAAACAAAGGTTCTGAAACAATAAATAAATAAATAAATAAATAAATAAAATTAAAAAAAAAAAAAAGAACTTTAAAAATAGTTTTTAAACTTACCTGTCAGCTCTAATGCTTATTATTTGATTACACATGCTGTAATTTTTTGGACAATTTTTCTTGTCAAAGGCTAGATTTCTTTTAGATTCTTTTTATTAAGATTCACTGAATCTCATCCAGAGAGAGGGTTATATGACACATGTTGAGGCCTTACATAACTATACTCACTAGTCCTTAAATGACACAGCAGCTGGTCTCTCTCTCTTGACTAAATAAATAAAATTAATGAGACAAACTGTCCTACACAATTGAACAGCAGTAGACATTCTAGCAGCAGCACATGAGATACTTGTGCAATTGTAAAACTAAATGTTATATATGCATTCCTAATCTTTCTGCTAGTATTTCAATAGCTGTCCAAGACATTAGATGACAAATCAATGACATGCCAGATTCTGAAATTCCCTGGGGACCTTATCCTTATCCTCTTTATGGAAAGCCATTACTAGCTTTTCTTGATGGAAATCTTTATTGACTATATTCCTAATTACCCTGTTAATCCTATTACTTGGCCCATGCATACTTAATTGTTTCTTTGGCTTTATCTCTTCCAGACTTAAAGCTGTATGTCTACCTAAGATGAAAATGCCTGGTGTCTATTGAGGCCCTTCCCATCAATCCTCTAGAGAGTATCTCTGATTGCTGATTAGCAACTATGACCTCTTTCAGCCTGAGAAAGCGAGATCGGTCATTGCCCATTACTCTCTCACATTGATTTACTGTGCTTCTTTAGAGGGGGGAATGTTATAGGCAGCTAACATAGATAAAAATATTCTAAGCAATCACATAAGGCTACATTCTCAAAGAAGCCAGTACGTAAGTATCTTACTACAATGGGGAAGGCAGGCACCTCTGCTGTGGGCCAGACCTCAAACCAAAAGAGAAAATTAATGCACCCACAAACTTCCTAAGGATAATTAGGGATTGATAGTCTAAATAGGTATTGATCACCTTGAAGAAGCCAGAAAGAGCCACTGACCCCAACCCCTACAGGAAGAGCCTCTATTCTGTATTCATGTGTTCTAGCTATGTGACTTGCTTCCTCATTTTATTCCAATTTAGTCAACTTTACCTTCACAATCATGCTCGTAGTCCCACTGGTTGATGATAGTTTCATCTCACCTCATGCCTACGGTGTGATTTTCCACTTTTTTCCTGCCATGAACCCACCTCATCTCATGGATTTCCTCTAGGAAAATCCCCAGAAAAGGAAAGGTCCTTGGCAACCCACTTGGGACCCCTTCTGTCTCTCTTGGACAGAATATTTCTTTCTCCCAATAAACATATTCTTCTTTTTAAAAAAAGAGGCACCAAAATCAAGCTAACACTTTTCAGATGAAAAAGTACAAATGTCCAATAAATATATGAAAAAAAATCGACAGCACTGGTAATTTGATAAATACAAATTAAAAAACACTCATAAGCTAGGCAGGGTGGGGCACGCCTGTAATCCCAGCACTTGGGAGGCTGAGGCAGAAGGATCAGTGCAAGTTTGAGACCAGCCTGGGCTGCAAAAGTGAGTTCAAGGCCAGCCTGAACTGCATAGCAAGACTCTGTCTCAAAAAGACAAAAACAAACAAACAAACAAACAAAACAAACCCACAAAAAAACCCCCAAAAACAAAAAAAACAAAATTCAGATATCTTTCATTGCACTACAGAAAAAATGGACATTGTTGAGAAATTGGATAATAAATTCTAGAGAGCCCAGGATGTGTATCATGTAAACTCATACAAACACTATGAAAATCCATATAGATTCTTCAGGAAATGAGAACTACCATGGACCCAGCCATTCCTCTTCTGGTGTTTTCCAAGAAGAGTTGAAGACATCATAGTACAGTGATCCATGACTACACATGTTTATAGCAGCACAATTCATAATAGCTAAATCTAGGAAGCAGTCTATATGTCTATCAGCAAATGAATAGATACAAGCAAATGTGGCATTTGTGCTCCATGGAGTCCTACTCTGCCACACAGAAGAATAAACCTGAGTCCTATGGAGGTTACTGGATACACTTTGAGACCACAGTGGTGAATGACATAAATCAATCTCACAAGCTTAACCATCCCTTGGTTTCTATTATGTAAGAAACTCAGTATGCAAAGTGCAAAATAAAAGATAATAGGCCAGGGAGATAGCTCCGTGGTACAAGTGCCTGCCTGGCAAGCTCACAGTTGTGAGTTCGAACTCTGGTCCCACAAAAAAAAAAAAAAAAAAAAAAGATAATAGTGAAAAAATGACAAAGATGTCTTTGCCAATGTATCTCACCATTGCCAATGTATCTCAAACTGTACCTTGATTTAGTGTAATTTAGTACTTTTATGGAAAAAAGTAAAGCAAAATTTCTTAACAACATAATAGAATAACAAATGTTAATCCTTTGCATACATTATCTTTAGTTACTCAGAGCACAAAATATGGTTTTAAATTTTCTACAATCGATATTAGCATAGACTTTTCCTTTCAGTGAACTAAGAGACACCAGTAGTATAACTCACATTTTTTCCTTTTTTCCTTCCTTCCTTTTCCTTTTTTCTTTCCCCCCTGCTAGTTCTTCTTTCCTTTTGAACACCTCCTTTACATTTTACAGTATTTACTGGACATTTTAAACCTTATTTACTCTTTTAGTTTTCACACCAGGGAGACAATATGATGTTACATATGTAACTCTGTTTTATTTAATTTATGAGTATGGAGCTGGGCGTGGTGGCGCACGCCTGTAATCCCAGCACTCGGGAGGCTGAGGCAGGAGGATTGGTGCGAGTTCGAGACCAGCCTGGGCTGCAAAAGTGAGCTCAAGACCAGCCTGAACTGCACAGCAAGACCCCGTCTCAAAAAGACCAAAAAAAAAAAAAAAAAATTTATGAGTATGGTCTCAAGCTGTATTCATTTACCTCTAAAAGAGTCAAGTATATCCTTCTTTATAGCTGAGTAGTACTACACTGTATAAAAAGACCGCATCTTTTTTATCCATTACTCACTTCATGGGCATTTGGGTTGTTTCCAAGATTTAGCTATCACAAGCTGTGTTGCTATAGATATGGGGGCACATATATCATTGTGGTATGATGTTTCTAATTTTTCTGGGAAGATAAACAGAGGGGAAGATCTGTGTCAAATGGGGCCTCTAATTCTGGCTTCTCAAGAAATCTCCACACTAATTTCCATAGAGATTGAACCAGTCTATATGCTTACCAACACTGGAGAAGGGTTCCTTTTTTTTCCCATAGCCTTGCCAGCATTTGTTATTGGTTGATTTCTTGATGATAGTCATCCTTTTTGGGGTGAGGTGTAATCTCAGTGTTGCTTTAATTGTATCCCTTGAGCGATCAGTGATTTTTTTCTGGGTTCCTGTCACACAGAATGTTGTTTTCTGGATCAGCAAAATAGCTCAGTGGACTAAAGCACCTGCTTAGGCAAGCTTAGGCAAGTGCAGGGACTGGAGTTTGATCCCTGGCACCATATGCTGTGCCAACCCCACCTCCAAAGTGGGCCAAGTTGACCACAGAGTCTGGACATAGTGGTATACACCTGTAATCCCAGCACTGTAAAAGCTGAGAGCAGGAGGGTCACTCTGAGTTCAAGCTACATAGTGATGCCCTGTAACAACCAAATATATAAAAAGAAAAGAAAAAAGAATCACTTTTTTTTTTTTTTTCTTTGCAGGACCAGGGTTTGAACTCACAACATTGCACTTGCCAGGCAGGCACTTGTGTCACAGAGCTATCTCCCCAGCCCCTTTGAGCTCACTTTCGTAGCCTAGGATGGTCTCAAATGTGCACTAATCCCCCTGCCTCACCCTCCCAAGTGCTAGGATTATAGGTATGTACCACCATGCTGGCTCTCCATTAATTTTCTCCTTCTCCTTCTTCTTCTTCTTTTTTGTGGGATTGGGGTTCCAACTCACAACCTTGCACTTGCCAGGCAGGCACTTATGCCATGGAGCTATCTCCCCCCCCTACACCAATTTCCTTTCTTCTCTTTTTTTTTTCTTTTTCTTTTTTTTTTTTTTTTTTTTTTTTTTTTTTTTTTTTTTTTTTTTTTTTTGTCTTTTTGAGACAGGGTCTCACTATGCAGTTGAGGCTAGCCTTGAGCTCACTTTTGTAGCCCAGGCTGGTCTCGAACTCACACCAATCCTCCTGCCTCAGCCTCCCGAGTGCTGGGATTACAGGCATGCACCACCATGCCTGGCTCCAATTTCTTCTTGACTTGAGGGCTTGTGTTAAGAAGTCTGCCATGATTCTGATGGTCATTTTTATAGTTGATTTGTTTATTTGTTGTAACAGATTTTTTTTTTTTTTTTTTTTTTTTTTTTTTTTTTTTTTTTTTTTTTTTTTTTTTTTTTTTTTTTGTCTTTTTGAGACAGGGTCTCACTATGCAGTTCAGGCTGGCCTTGAGCTGAGGCTGGTCTTGAGCTTGCACCGATCCTCCTGCCTCAGCCTCTCAAGTGCTGGGATTACAGGAGTGCACCACCATGCCCAGCTTGTAACAGCTTGTAACATTCTCTTCTTGTGCTGAATTTCTGGGTTCTTATTTATTATATGTCTAGGTATAGATTTATTTTGGCTAAGGCTAGAGTTCTGTACATCTCACCTACTGCATGTTTGATTCTTTTCTCATGCTTGGGAAATTTTCTAATATTACTTCTACAAGGTCTTTTTGTGTGATTTGTGCTGATTCCTACTTTTTCATTGATACCTGATAATATTATGTTGTTTTTCTTTATATCTTTTTAAATATTTTATGGGAGGGTCTACAGCGTGTTCAGGGTCTTACTTCTAGATCAGATTCATAGTGATCCACCTGTTTACAGCCTTCCAAGAGCTGGAATTACAGGTTCATGCCACCATGGCCAGTCTTAATTGCTGTCTCAGTGTGCCCCAGGGTTGAGGCCAGCATGACAGGCCCAGGGATCGAACCCCCTGCCCCTGAGCCTGCTTGCAGGCACTTTAATCCACTGAGCTATTTGGCCAGCCCCCTTTATATCATCTTGTAGCTTTTGAATTTTTTCCTGGTTCTTTCCTGTATTCAAGGTCTGGAAGTATATCATCAGTTTCATTCAAGTAGTTTTGCCAGGTTTCAATAGAATTTCCTAAACACCTGTTGAATTGATTTCATGTATTCTGTCTCTTTCCTGTATTGGTCATTCATGGTTTCCATCATTTTCCTATGTTCCTCTATTTTTAAAATTTATGTCTTTTCTAGATTTGCTGAGAAATTCCTTCATTATGGTTGTCATTTCTGTTTGTAACCTTAGAAATTATTTCTGAGCTCTTTCTGGAAAACACCAAATGGTGGATGATGCCGGTGCAGCGGGAGGGGCCAGAGGCTCTGGAGGCCCAGGCCTGGGAGGCCGCAGCGGCTTCCACAGAGGCTTCAGCAGTGGCCTTCAAGGTCGTGGGCGCGGCAGAGGCCGGGGCCGGGGCCGAGGCTGCGGGGCTCGCGGCGGTAAGGCCGAAGACAGAGAGTGGATTCCTGTCACCAAGCTGGGCCGACTGGTCAAAGACATGAAGATCAAGTCCCTGGAGGAAATTTATCTTTTTTCCTTACCCATCAAGGAGTCTGAGATTATTGACTTTTTCCTGGGCACATCCCTCAAGGATGAGGTTTTGAAGATCATGCCTGTGCAGAAGCAAACTCGTGCTGGCCAGCGGACCAGGTTCAAGGCATTTGTTGCCATTGGAGACTACAACGGTCATGTTGGCCTGGGTGTAAAGTGTTCCAAGGAAGTAGCCACTGCCATTAGTGGGGCCATCATCCTAGCCAAACTCTCCATTGTTCTCCTGAGGAGAGGCTACTGGGGAAACAAGATTGGCAAGCCCCACACTGTTCCTTGCAAGGTGACTGGCCGCTGTGGCTCTGTATTTGTGCACCTGATCCCTGCCCCCAGAGGCACTGGCATCGTCTCTGCCCCTGTGCCCAAGAAGCTGCTGCTGATGGCTGGAATTGATGACTGCTACACCTCTTCTAGGGCCTGCACTGCTACCTTGGGCAACTTTGCTAAGGCCACGTTTGATGCCATCTCCAAGACCTACAGCTATCTGACCCCTGACCTCTGGAAAGAGACTGTGTTCACCAAGTCTCCCTATCAGGAATTCACTGACTATCTTATGAAAACCCACACCAGAGTTTCTGTCCAGAGGACTCAAGCTCAAGCAGTAGCTACAACATGAAGGGTTTTTGCACAAAAATAAACTATGTCTGCCAAAAAAAAAAAAGGAAAGAAAGAAATTATTTATGATATAATTTCCTCTAGACTCATGGTTTTGTGTCTTTGGTCACTATCAGTTCAGAAATTTCAGGTGTGCATCTTTCATTTTCTTCTGTCTTGCTGTCTCCTGGATTTTTTCTGGGTGGACTGGAAATCTGAGGTTGCATTTTTCTTCTGTCTTGTCATTTTCTATTTTAAAATACTTTATTTTGGTTTCTGCATGGAGTATTGCAAGCTTTTGGAGTAGGTAGTTATCTCACCAGTATCCAGGCCACCTTAGGAAATGCCTGCTCTTCAGAATGTCTTCTGTGTATAGAAGGTTTCTTGTTTGTGTCTGTCCCAAAGTTCGACCTTCCCAATTTATTAAGAGTGAAATGGGAATAGTGATATCTGTGCACCTATGTTTATAGCAGCCCAATTTTTTTTTTTTCTTCCCAAAGTTTTATTGGGGGAAAACTACAAAACATTTACAGTACAATGTTTACAGTCACAATTTGTAGTGAACTGATTCCCCAAATATATTACAACTCAAGTTGACTTATCTTGTTACATTCAAAACCTACTTCTGTCAAAGTAGTCCAGAGTACATACATAGTGCTCCAACTGTACCTACAAACTAAGCTA
>PVJA010030924.1:0-25348 GCA_004027025.1 Myocastor coypus
TCTTCTTCTTCTTCTTCTTCTTCTTCTTCTTCTTCTTCTTCTTCTTCTTCTTCTTCTTCTTCTTCTTCTTCTTCTTCTTCTTCTTCTTCTCCTTCTTCTTCGACCAGGACTAGAACCCAATCAAAAAGGCACTGAGAACAGATATGATTGCCCAGGCAAAGGCTATAGAACTGGAAGAGAAGGCAAGTCCAGACCTGCAGAAGCTTGACATTTTTTTTTAAGTCAAAGGCAAAGAATGTAACAAAAAGGCATGACTGAGAAAGAACCAAAATAGCTGGAAGAATAAAAGAATCAGAAAATTCAAAGAAAATGTCCAGAAAGTGAGTGGGGCTGAAGTTGTCCAACACTGGTCAGAAACCAAATAGCAAAACTTCTGAAAGAAGTAGTTTGCAGATTTGATAAGAAATTCCTTGGTGGTGTGATGCAGTCAGAAGATTACTTACACTGAAATACAGTTTAGAAAGTGGCTTGGTGGGAAGAGATTGGTAAGTGTGCATAGAGTAAGGTGCTTATTCACAACCACTTGTCTGGTTATGTGCATTTGTTCAAAAGGTTTGAAATGTCTGCTATGGATCGAAGGATTCAAGATTTTATAAGAGATAACATTAAAGATAGCTCAATAAATTCCATGCATAAGAGTGCTGAAGTTCAGTGAATTTGTGAAGGTTTTATTTCTGACTCTAGCCAGAGAAGAATGTAGTGAGCACTGGATTTGTCTTTCTATCTTGCCTTCCTGCTTGAATCCTAAGAACATCTGCGAGAGTGATGCACTAGCCCCAACCATACCACTGTTAGGTAGGTTTTGTGCTGTCAGGGGCAGCTGATTTGAGAGCTGGAAACTCTTGGTATGTCATTATAATTGGGATGTCTGGTCAGCTTTGCTCTTTTGAGAACTTAATGGCAGTCCTTCAGGCATTGGCTCGGTTTTTATTTCATTATCACTTTCAGCAAGCAGAATAAAATTTTAAGTGGGGCAGTGTTTCTGAGTAGAAACCAAGCCCACTTTGCATTTGTAGCGACGGTATACTTCTTTCTGGTAGCCTGGCCACTTAAAATAATTTCTGAGACAAAATTGACACAGTAGAATAAACACTGACGTAGAGAATAAACATCATTTCAGGCAGTCTAAAATTGCTATGGCTGTGTTGTGATAAAAACAGTATAGCGTTTTCAGAATTAGGCTTCGAATATATGACTTATTTTGAAGAATGGCTTAGAACCCTGGTCCAAATAAAAAATAATCATATCCAAATTAATGTGAATTCCATGGGGACTTTTCACAAATGACCTTTTGCACATGTGAAATGCCTGCTTTGTTTTTACATTTTTAACAGGCTTTTTGAATGAGATTACAAACCCGCTTTGTTTCTCAGGACCAGCATCATCACGGGGCAGCCCTGCAGAGGCACAGTCCCGCCACCGACACCCACACGTCCCACTCATTTGCTCTCCTCTGAAAACAATGAAACAATTCACTGTCCAAGTGTCGTCCAGTCAACAGAAACCATCGATCTCAGGCTGAAATCTTTGACTAAGGGAGCCTTTCATTGTTTATCTAAAACTCTTTCACTCATCCACAAAAAGAATACAGATCATTTACTGGCTTGGAGAGTGATGAGTTTAGATTGAGAAAGTTCTAAACTTCGTATTAGTCAGGCACAGAAACATGTCTCGGGCAAGCAGCACATGCCCTGGCTGGTGGGCAGCCCTAGGCTGCATCTGAAAGCAGCTGAGGAGAGGTGTTTTGTGCCATTTCTTTGTGCTTCACTGTGTACATTTTGGATAATGCCCCCAAACAGAGACTTGTTTCTGGAGCAAGCAGCAGCAGCCAACTGTTCTTCCTGCACTACATGAAAGAAGGTCTTATTGATGTTGAATTTTAAGCTTTGATGACTCAGTGTGCAGGCCTTATTAGCAACTGACAGGAGACAATGTCAATGTCCAGTTTTTTTTTCTAATGGAGAAGGGGGCTACCTAGGGTAAGTCATGCACTATTTCTGACCATTTTCCCTTGCCCTATACTTACGGCTAAATGTTAGTTTATGCTGCAGTAAACCAACTTATTAATCTTGCCTACTACACATTTGTCTTTTACACTGGACAATGAACTTCACAAGCAGCTACTTTTAGCATTTATTGCCAGCACACCTGAAATTGCAGTACTTAGTACCTGACAGATGTTCGATAAACAGTTGCTAAGCAACAGAATAATTTTAAAAATCTCCTACTGAAAGAGATAATAGTTGTTCCTAGATGATGCTAATATGTAAGGAATAGTGCTTTTTCCTGTTTGCCTGATGACACCTAAACATTTTCTTTTCTCTTTCTTTCTTTCTTTCTTTCTTTCTTTCTTTCTTTCTTTCTTTCTTTCTTTCTTTCTTTCTTTCTTCCTTCCTTCCTTCCCTCCCTCCCTACTTTCTTTCTTTCTTTCTTTCTTTCTCGTGCAGGATCTCACTATGCAGCTCTGACTCATAGCGATCCTCCTGTTTCCTGCCTCCCAAGTTCTGGGATTACAGGTGTGCGCCACCACACCCGGACTCCATTGCTGGCTCAGCATGCCTGAAAGTGAGGCCAGCATGGCAGGTGGGGCCAGGAATCAAACCCTGGTCCCTGCGCTTCCCTACCTAAGCAAGTGCTTAGCCTGCTGAACTATACAACTGGCCCTCTAAACATTTTCTTGAGACCAAACAGGAGAGAAAGTAACATTTCTCATTATTATGAGAACAATTGACAAAAACATAGTAATATACTTCATAAGTCTCCATGACATCATATTCTTTTGTTTCTTTTAATCAAAAGCAGTGATGGGTCTCCCTCCTTAGTGTAAAAAAACCAGAGCATGCAAGATCTGTTTAACTATGAGAAAACTAAAACCCACACAAGGTAAAATAACTGACTCATAATAGACCTCTTTCCAAGCCAACCTAGTGTCTTGAACTTGTTCCTCTATTTCCCATGTCTTCAGGAGCTCACATTTCCATTTACAGATACACAACAAGCACCGAAGCATTACATTCCTCATACCTAAATCCACAAACTGGTAGCTATGGTGGAATGCAATCTTTACAAACAGAACAAGAAGTCTAGTTCTTGTTAGACTCCAAGAAACCTGCAAATTTCCCCAGCATTTCTGTACACAAAGCATGAGCAAGTACTCTGTGTCTGGTTTTTGTTCAGTGATGAATACAGAACCATGACAGCTCAAGATAACTAGGGATTTCAGCTCAAGGGACCATACATGTCTTGGTCTTAGCTGTTATAGTTCCAGTGCTGGAGAGCTCACATGACTTCTTCTCAGCAAACTGGATTATCAGAAAGGTTTCTCAAACAGACCACACAGGCCACTTTGCCTCTGGTTCAACTTCTGTTTTTGGACCCAGGGAAAATGTAGCTCAGTGCTGCTGAGTGACCAAACTGCATTATTTCTGTAGGTCACATCTCCCTCAGGCTAAGTATCTGCTGACCACACTCCTATTGTCATAGGTACTGTGTGAACTAAATGGTAGGCTATTTTAGCTACCTATGAAACAATCTCCCAAATTAATATTACAGTATAACATGGTAACAATTCTTAAATTAAAAAAAAAAAGATAACATGTAAAGTGATTTTTAAAACTCAATTTTTGTAAAAGAGTTCCTAAGGAAGGATAGGCACTCCAAGAACAATAAAGTAGAGTTGTAGAAAAAGTGGATGAGATGAAGAATTTCTGTACTTTAAACAGCTCTTTGGCGATGATAGTGAATTTTTTATCATTAAAGAGTAGCTAAAATAAAAAATAGCTTTGTTGTCTCCAGGAATTATTCAAAGGCATTGTTTGTGGTGGGTTCCATTTGCATTGGCTATTTGGGAGAATAGTGAGATTAAAAAAAAAATAGTTCACTATAACTGTCATTGGTTGAGGAAAAAAATTGTCTAAGTCTGTGCTTGAAGCACTGAAAATTGAATATTTGTCAGGGTCTTCAGTTTCTTGTGGTTTCAGGGAGAGGACCAATTGCCTCCAGTTTTCATCTTTTGTTAACCACTTACTTATTTTACTAAGAAAATAAAAGTGCCTACAAACTAGAATGAGACCAAGGCAATATAAATGTTCACTCTGATTTTGCTGAGCACACAAGTTGTGGGTTAGGCAGCAGCCCGCAGAACAGATCTGCAACGTCAAGTTAAACGTTAGGAAAGCTGTGCTTCAGGCAAGGAACTAGGGCTCAGAAAGCACTGCTACCAGGAAGGTAACTGCGGCCCTCACTAGATAAGGTGCAATTTCCATAACTGTACAAAGAACGTGTAGAAATATTATTTTGTCTACCTTAACTCCACCAGAGCCCAGGGAGTGTTAGTTTAGCTATTCATTTTTTTATTTTAAAAACAAATATTATATAGGAGCCTGAAGATATAGAAGCAGTGATACATCAGGGGAACATAGCCCCCTTAGGGTTTTGCTTTCATAAGGAGACTTTCCTTGCTAAGAAAGGTGGGTCTGATGTACATGACATCTGAACAGGAGATGTCTCCTCTCCTTTCTCTTTCTCTCTCCCTATTATTTTGGGATTCTATCACTTTAATTTTATTTAAGTTATGAAATTAATTCAGACTTACTACTCTTTGTTTTGTTTTGATGGTCTCAGGGATCAAACTCAGGACCTGGTGATTGCCAAATAAGCACTTATTCCACTGAGCTATCTTCCTATGAAATTAATTCAGAAACACTGATGTTCGCTCTAAATCTGGTTAACATGTTAAATGGAATTTTATGTTTTTTATTATTCAGTGTCTTGTATCTTTATTAAAACTAAATGGGTAACTAGCAATAGACACTTAATACTGTTAAAGTGGATGCTCTGAGAGTCAGATATTTCATTTTTTATGGTGTTATCCTGGAGATCACTTTGACTGCAAGGACATAGAAGAGTTGTGTCAAGTTTTACACTGCTAGGAAAAAGAAGAGGAAAAGGCTATGTACGCAGTCTGGATTTTGCGGCTTGCTTTTCTTCCTTCCTTCCTTCCTTCCTTCCTTCCTTCCTTCCTTCCTTCCTTCCTTTATTTTTTATGGGACCAGGGCTTGAACTCACAACCTTGTACTTAACAGGCAGGCACTTGTGCCACGGGGCTAAATCTCCCCGGTCCTTCGTGGCTTTGCTTTATTCTCAGCAAACCCTAAAACTAGGATTTGAGATTGTGTCTGAAATCCTTCTTTATGGATACTGTGAGCATTAGATCTCCATAAGAGAAATATTGAAGTCCACAAAATTTAAAAGTGTAAGTAGGCTGCTTAGGGTCGTGATGTTTTATCAAGTAATAGCCATTTGTGTATCAGTGGCCTCTCTGTAGCTTATGTGTCTAGGAATAAAATAAGCAGCTAGGTGCATCCAGCTACCACTGTCTTTTTCATGTTGGTTTGTATTTAGATAGTGGAAAAGCCTGCCATGAAGAGGAAAGAACATAGCTTTCCAAGGAAGACAAATCTGGGTTTAATCTTGGTTGAAGCACTTGTTTGCTGAGTGACTTCAGGAAAATGGCCTAACTGCCAAGCTTCATGCTCTAGTGCGAAAAGTGGGACCAAGTGTGTCCACTTTGCCATGTTGATGTCACTCTTTCTCCCAGCAGTGTAAAGCTTGACACTCTTCCATGTCCTTGCATCTGAAGTGATCTCCAGGATGACTCAATAAAATGAAAAATCTGACTCTCAGAGCATCCAACAAACACTATGAAATGTTTATTGCTAGTTACCCACTTAGTTTTAATAAAGATGGATAACACTGAATAATATAAAACATAAAATGCTATTAATATGTTAACTACATTTAGAGTGAACATCAGTATTTCTGAATTCATTTTATAACTTAAATAAAATTAAAGTGATGGAAGTATAAGGACTGGAATTGTGTCCTGAGTGCCGGGGATGCTTGGCTAGCTCTCCTGGGGTTCTGTTAGAGCACTCGCCAGCTCTGGGAGCTCTAGCAGGTTGTTTTGGTTCAATACTGGCCTGAAGATTCTGGTAATAATAATACTCAACTTAAAATCTCTTATGAGAATTAATAAGACAGTAGTTTATATAAATTGCTTGCAGCAATGCATGGAATTCAGTAAGTATTAAGTATAATTTAATACTTATTAAATTATACTTTTGTTTCTGTTATCTGAAAGACTAATGTGGCTGGAGAAACCTACAGAGAAGTTGTATCCTCAATGTTTAGACAAGATAGGCATTAATGTTATCAACTTATCATCTAATCCTTGCAATTTTTAAAAATTATTTTTCTTGGGCTGGGTAGATAGCTTAGTGGTCTAAGTACATGCCTGGGAAGCACAAGGACCAGAGTTCAATCCCTAGTCCTGCATGTTGTGACTGTCCCAGAGTACCAGGTACACTGTGCTGGCCCCGAAACCAGGCATGGTGGGGCACACCTATAGCGAGACTCTGTGCCAAAGAAAGAAAGGAAGAAAGAAAGGAAGAAAGAAAGAAAGAAAGAAAGAGAGAAAAAAAGAAAGAAAGATTAAAAATTTGATGCTCAGGGAGTCCAATAAACACTATTAAATGTTTGTTGCTAGTTATTTATTTAATCTTAATAAAGATGGATAACACTGAATAATATAAAACATAAAATGCTATTAACGTGCTAAGCAAACTTAGAGTGAACATCAGTATTTCTGACTTAACTTTTTAATAAAATTGATTTTCTTAGAAATCTATGGTTTTTCTTTGGACAATTTATGACAGTTTTGTAATTTAGAACGGTGAAAATAAGGTATTTTTATAAATTAATAAAAGTCCCATTTAGGGATAAAAAGAGGCTGATCCATGGGTATTATGCTGCAGTAGATTTTAGTAAGAATCTCTGTTGTCCAGTGGGGTCTACAGACAACAATAATATATAATACAATATAACATTATAGGATATACTGGAAGAAATAATTTAGAAAGTTTCACCATGCAGACCTGATAAATATTTGAGAAGGTAAATATGGCTAATTTAATTTATAATTACACAGTAATACATGTATTGAACCACGCATATCAGTAGTACTCCATCAATACATGTTTTTGTAACTGGAGTACAGATTTCTCAGACTTCTTCTCCACAGCTTTTAACACTGAACCATAAACTGCTTCCTGTGAATCAGCGCTTCAAAACTCTCCTAAAGAGAGAGAGAAAAAAAAAGACTTTGAATTATTATCTAAAATAGCCATATTTTCTAAGTTTGGCCTGGTTTGGAGTGAGTTTGGACTCAGTTCTGACTCTTTCTAGGTGTGTAAACTGTATGAGGAATTCCCATAATTCACTATGAGTCTAATTTCCTTAAATACAATGGCAGAGCTATGTAAAAAATAAAAAAGTTCATATATCTTCTCTCTATACATATTCTGGAGTGACATAAAGACATGTACGCCTGATCCTAACTTTTGGTGAAGTGCTCAATATTTGCTGGTCTAATAACCTGTGTGAGTTTGTGTACTGCCTCTACTGCTTACAAGCTTGATAATATTGATCAAGTACAGTGAAAGTACTTACCTTGAGGCTTGATTAGCCTAAATGCAGCCACATAAAGGACTTTGTAGATGCTCAGGAAGCAAGTTCTCATGAAATGTTAACTATGGTTTTCATCATTGGAAGTTAAGATTTAAGCATATGCTACAAATAAATAATATAACATATATGCTTAAATTAGAGTAAAGGAATTAAGTTCCAGAAGGAAAAAGAACACTTTATTGTTCTGTGCATGAGGAATGTGTACCTCAGTTCAAACTTACACATGCCAGGTAAGCCAACGGCTGCATCTCTTAAAGAAATGGCAAGTTGCTGTGTTTGGAAAGCAACTCTTCAGTAGCAGGCAGCATTTCATAGGTTTGCAGTTTCTCAGAGCACAACAAAGAGCATGGAAAAGATGGCCTTTAAAGGGCTGTTTAGAGACCAAAATCTCAGCTTCATTTGGGTAGTGGTATGATTGCTGTTTCTAAACTCAAGAGTTGTGCAGTGAAACCAATTTAGAAGAAACTTCAGAAACATATGACAGACTTGAAATTTATTATACTAACTACTTAAAATCAACACTAGGAATTATGTTTAAAATGATGTCTCTGAATAAGTTCTACTAGTAGAACTATTGACTTTTGTATGGTTAGGAAACGATTTTTCTTATGTCGTTTCCTCTCCAAGCAGGTGCTGTGAGTCCATTTTGTTCCATATACTCTAAAGCAATGATTTGCAAAATCAAACAAAATGGGGAAAACATTTCTTGTTATGCTTTGTGATTTCCACTCTTTGCTCATATTTCCTTTAGTGAAAACATACAGGCTTTCAACATTCAGGTTCCAATGATTGCTAGGTTTTCGTGACTGTCTTGCTATACTAGTCAGATTTTTAGCCTGCATTGGATGCTTCAGTAAATCCAGGGTTTGAATGTTTCACAGCAGGTTTTTCTTCTCCCTTGAGATAAGAATGATCAGCCCAGCTGGTGTAGCAGCTGGCAGCCAAAGAGAAACTCTGAGATTGAATTTACGTGGCGGGAAGGAAAGGAAGTTGTTTTTCCTATTGCATAGCGTTATCACTCAAAAACTCAGTGCACTGGATGTAAACAAAATGGTTTGTATCAGTGTACCTGAATATTCAATATATTTAATTTTTTTAAAATGTATTACAATAAAAATATAATATGGTGAACCTGTCAGGTGATTGACTTTTCAGTTATAATTTTGTAACTCTCACTTTTTTTTTGCTGTAAAAAAATCTCAATAACGGAGCACCTAGTTCCAAGGAGTGTTTTAAAATTATAAAATACATAAAATAATAGTATCATATTACTAAACCATAATATTATTATGAGGCAATAGTATTTTCATACCTATCCATAACCAATCAATCAGATTAATAGGAAGCTTAGGCAAATTAGCTATAAATCATCATGTAACCTCCCTTGATCAAACTCAGTTTGCATATGTCTATCCACTCTGTTGTCCATCTAGCACACTACTTGATTCTTGCATCTTTCTAGGTTCTGTTACAACCTGGCAGGACCAGCCCGTATCATTGCTTCAAATACATTTAAGCTTTGTACAAGTGACAGCATGAATTCTTAGAACACAGTATACCTACATTTTGAAGTCATTTTATTTCATTAAAGTCATTTTTGGGGGTGAACTAAACCAGAGGCATTTCAATATTGAGCTACATCCCACAGCCATCTGCCCCTCTTGAGGGAGGTTTACTCTGTGTTTTGAGTTTTGAACTTGTAATCTGTGTCAGACTTCTGAGTAGATGAAATTGCAGGTGTGAGCCATAGTGTCAATAATTATTTTTAAAAATTTCTTAAATACTTTATATATAGAAAAACACATATTTTCCTAGGCTGTTCAGCTTTTAGATGTTGCTGTATCTTTTATATTAGACTTTAAAGCCAGCAAGTGCATTTATTAATATTCATCGGTATCACAGTTGTAGATTCTTGCATTTCAGTCAATAAATTAACACAATTTTTGAAAATCTCACCTCTTTCCAGTTATTACGTTTGATTTCATTTATTTTTAAATTTTTGCCAGGAGTGGCGGCTCACGCCTATAATCCCAGCACTCGGGAGGCCGAGGCAGGAGGATTGGTGCGAGTTTGAGACCAGCCTGGGCTACAAAAGTGAGCTCAAGGCCAGCCTCAACTGCATAGCGAGATCCTGTCTCAAAAATACAAAAAAAAAAAAAAAAATTTTATTACTGGCTTGAGAAGGTCCATTGTCATTTAAACAGTAACAATAGTAGAAAGCAATCTTTCCGTGCCTCTCAGCTTAGTGCCTTTTTACTTTATAAGCTCTCCCTGGTACACATGATGCTAGCTACCTCTTTGGTGAAATATAGATGAATTTCTTCACTAGCTATTGATCTATTAATGCTTATATTTCTTTTGGTGAGTTGCTTAGTAAAATTACCTCAACATAACCAAAGCATTAGAATGCATTTACATATATTAAGCATTAGAATACATTTATGTATACTCAATATAATTTTTTGTGTGTTTCTGGATAGGGAACTCAGGATTTTACTCAGAGTAGGAAAATGTTCTTGTGCCAAGTGACATACAGGTGCCTTTTTCATAATGTCTTAAAGACAGTAGCTAGAGCTGTTTCACCTCGCTGTTCTTTTTTTTTTTTTTTTTTTTTCTTTTTGAGACAACTCTTGCTATGCAGTTCAGGCTGCTCTTGAACTCACTTTTGTAGCCCAGGCTGGCCTTGCCTTGAACTCACACAGATCTTCCTGCCTCAGTCTCCCAAGTGCTGGGATTATAGGAGTGTGCCACCACACCCGGTTTACCTCCCTGTTTTGATTCTGCCTGATGTTTGTTTATGTGATTTTTGGCTCAACATATTTTCTAGGAAATTCATCTATTACTTAATTCAACTTTATGTTGTTAAGTTTTTCTGTTCTTTTAAATTTATTAATATTTGCCTTCACTTCTTTATTCTTTCAGTTAACTTTGTTTCTTTCTTTCTTTCTTTCTCTCTCTCTTTCTTTCTTTCTTTTCTTTCTTTCTTTCGTGTGTGTGCAGGGTCTCACTATGCAGCTTGGATTCACAGTGATCCTCCTGTTTTCAGCCCCCCTAGTGCTGGGATCACAGGTGTGCATCACCACGCTTGCACTTGGTCATGGCTCAGTGTGCCCAAGGCAGGGCTGGCACAGCACGTGGGGCCAGCCTGCTGAGCTATCTCACCAGCCCTTCAGTTAATTTTAGGTGTACTTTTTTCTTCCTTATTTTGTATTGTGGATTGAATTCAGGACCCAGTGTTTTCCAGGAAGGCGCTGTGCTGCTGAGCAATATCTCTGGATCAGGGGTAACTTATTTTAAGAAAGAGAATCTAAATAAATTGGACATTTTAAGCTTTTTAAGGATTCCTTTAAAATGTACTCTCTCTCTCTCTCTCTTTTTTTTTTTTTTTTCTGTATTTAGGACAGGGTCTACAGGTTTTAAAAATTTAAAAGTATTTAAAACTTCTTTCCAGTCTACCTTTTCTTTTTCTGGTATTCCACTGCAGAATTTACCAACTGGTCTTTTAAATCCATACCTTTCACACATTTTTCCTATACTATGCAGATGGGACTTGTAGTGATCCTCCTGTTTTCAGCCTCCCAAGTGCTGGGATTACAGGCTTGCGCCAACTCTCCCAGTCTCAAACACTATCTCAGTGTGCCCCTTGGGCAGGGCCCTTTTTAAAACATTTTATTTTATGTTTTAGGTTGTACTCTTCAATTTTAATATGTTGTGCGTTTTTTCCTAATTATAACTAGTTTGCAACTTGTGATTTGGTGTCTGTGCCTTTAACTGCTACTGTACTTTGTCTCACTGTTATTTGCAGCATTATTACTATTATTACTGTAATTTAAAAAATGTTGGGCTGGGGAGATAACTCAGTGGTGTAAGTGTCTGCCTGGCAAGGAGAACGTCCTGAATGTGATATCTGGTACCACAAAAAAAAGAAAAAAAAAAAAAAAAAAAAAAAAAAAAAAAAAAAAAAAAAAAAAAAAAAAAAAAAAAAAAAAAAAGAAAAACATCCTAAAACAAACAAACAAAATAAAACAACAACAACAAAACAAACAAAATGTTAACTGTCCTTTCTTTTCATGATTTTTTAAAATTATATTGTCACGAGGAAAGAACACATCTGACTTTAAAATTTTTAATAGGTTGGGATTAATTCTAAAGAATAAGTGTTTAAATAATTTCTCTTGGTCATAGATTTATGTTATTCCATTAAAGATAAGCTTGATAATTTTGTTCTGTATAGTATTTTCTGTTGTAAAAACCTTTTATTTATTTATTTTTATTTATTTTTTCTTTTTTCAGAACTTTTGCTTGTTTAGTTATTTATTTTTATGACCCGCTCAGCCTGCCCTGAGGGCAGGGCTGGAGCAGCATGTGGTGCCGGGGAGCGAACCGCGTTCCCTGAAGCCACCTAAGCTTTCCTAAGCAGGCGCTTTAGACCACTGAGCCATCCTGCCGGGCGCCTTTTTATTTATTTGTGTATTTGGTATAGGATCTCCCTACACAGCTCGTACTTATAGTGATTCTCCTGTCTCAACCTCCAAGCTGTGGGATTAGGGTTGTACACTACTCCAAATACATTATCTTTAGTTTTTAGCACTAGTAGAATCATTAACTTTCTTTTGGCTCAAGATTGTATAATCTACATTTCAATTGCTTTATTTTTAATTTTTTTACTCAAGTGAAGAGCAACTTCCATTTAATTAAAAAAATCCAAATACAAAGTTAGTTTTTATAATGGACATTTTAATGAGTCCATATTTATTTGAATTGTGCTTGATTCAATTACAAATCATTATTGATTTTAATTTTTTTTTTTTTTTGTCTTTTTGAGACAGGGTCTCGCTATGCAGATGAGGCTGGTCCTGAGCTCACTTTTGTAGCCCAGGCTGGTCTCAAACTCACACCGATCCTCCTGCCTCAGCCTCCCGAGTGCTGGGATTACAGGTGTGCGCCACCACGCCCAGCACTTTTTAAATTTTTTTTATTTTTTATGTTTTTTTTTCATTATTGATTTTAAAATCTTGATTGCTGTCATATTCTTAATATATTCTCATTTTCAAAAATTTAGTCTTTTGAAGCTGGAGATGGTGGTGCATGCCTGTAATCCCACCCCTGGGGGAGGCTGAGGCAGGAGGATCACTAAAAGTCTGATCTGTATAGCAAGACCCTGTACAAAATACATAAAAAGAGATTAAAAACATAATTTAAAATTTAGTATTTCAATTCAAATTCTTAAGTCCCTTCTTCAATTTTTTCTTGCATTCATTTTCTTCCCTCCTTTTGTTTTATTATTTTCTTTTTACTTTAAATTTATCTTTATTTATTATTTTTTTAATAGTAAGAGTTTAATAGTTTTTTCCTCTCATGCATGTGTACACAACACATACACAACTGAAATCCACAACATTACCTGGTTAATAGGGCTTAGGTATCCACAACAGTCCCAGTTTTTGCTGTGGGAAATCCAGAAGACAGAGATAGTGTCCATATGCAATAATTCAGTTTCAATGTCTGAAGTGGGGCAGCTGATAGATACAGAACACTAAGGAAGATGCCATTGTGGCAACCATTTATTGTATGTCTAAGGAAACAGCTCAATAATTACCTACATAATCCTTTACCTGTAAAGGAAAAGTTCCAGCTGCAATGAAGCAAAGTGGAAATCAGCAAACCAACCAAACTACTTTATGTGGGAGAATGTATGATTTGGGATTCTGAGAACCTTTGTAACAGCATATGAAAAGTAATCTTTTCTTAGTTTCTACCCATTAGATCCACGTAGTAAATCATATTTTCCCTCCCCCCATCAAACTGGAAGGTAGTCATTGCTGGTCTCCAAAAAACTCAAGAGTTTTACATCGAAAAGTCAAGTCCATTTATCTAGTCTAAATGAATGAACTCTTAAGGGTTGGTTGCATGGGGTGGACTACAGCATCAGATCTACTAGAGCTAGGTTTCAGACTTATCACTAATATTTACTGTTATCTGTCAGGCATTATTGTAAGCCTTTACAAAACTTAACAAACCTACAGGGTAGTGTTTCTATTTAAAAAAAATGATTTAAGCAATGTATCTTACAGTGACTGGCAGTCAG
Source organism: Myocastor coypus (assembly GCA_004027025.1). NCBI lineage: Eukaryota > Metazoa > Chordata > Mammalia > Rodentia > Myocastoridae > Myocastor > Myocastor coypus. The sequence continues at coordinate 13,616 of PVJA010030924.1, forward strand.
GATTAAATGCTTTATCCCACTGGTTTTAATCATTACCCTACACTGCCTCCCGGGTCAGATACATACCAGTGCCTGCCAACTAACAGGAGCTGTGAGATTGTTTACTCCAGCCCTTTTCTGGTCTTAAAAGGTACATCTTCCTACCCTTTCTCTGAACCTCCACCCCTGCTGCAGTGGTTCCTGCCTTTAAAATTCCCCTTTCCCTCACTAGGAAACACCAGGGACATGATTGTAGCACTGTTCTAACCTTGAATCACTGCAGCCTCGTCAACAGACAAGTTTCTTGAGCAGCTTCCTGAACTTGCCTTGGCTCATACTATTCTAAAAAGCCTCTGTTGGGGCTGGATGTGGCTCAGTAGTGAAGCACTTACCTAGCGTGGCCTGAGGCCCTGGGTTCAATCACAAGCAACAGAAAACAAACTCAAAAAAGCTGAACTGCACACCACAAATTTGTGCCCAGTCTCATAAATCCCATGATTTTTTGTTTGGCCCTGCTGGAGCTTAAAATACTCTCTACCTAGTATAACCCCAAGATGAAAACTGAAGCCCTGTCCCTGTCCTTCCATGAACTCTTGCACTCAGGCTGATTGTACACATTTAACAGTACAGTTTTTCACAGTATGCTAAGAGCACTTTCCTTCATATTTTACAATTCTATTAATAGTCATAGCCTAGTACACCAAGTCTAACTCCTAAATAGATGTGTTACAATTTGTTTAGAATTTAAAGGCTTCATGGCGAAAATCAGGAGAGGAAAAAGTATGTAAGTTTATTTTACACAGTTGGATGAAAGATAAATCTGAGAGAAAGTAGATAAAATTTAATATGGTCTCATATGCCCTGAAGGAGGTGGTGCCCGATTTGGAGGGGTAATCGCTTTGTCCAAGTAATCGCCTATTTGGAACTTCTGGGATTGCAGAGTCATGGAATCGTCCGTCCCCTTTCTGCCAGACATGGTGCTGCCAATCTCCTTAACTCGATAGCCAGGTCTTTTAAGATCCATGAAAACAATTGCAAAATTGAAGTGTGTGCCCTTCTTTCTAGCTTCTGGGTAGACTTCTTTTACTAAGCTAGTTAGTTCTTTCAAGGTTGCATCCATCCAGGTGTAGATCTGCAGTTCACTGGAAGGGACGTTGCCACGGGAGAACTCATCCATTCGGTGGTGCCGACCGTTGTTAGTGGTGAAGACCCGGAGCAGCAGCGGACACGTCTTCTCGCGGTCAATTGGCTTCTCTGGCTCTTTCTTAATTTGCTCCTGAGTAACTTGCGATGCCACCGCCATCTTCTTACTTCTGCCCTTCAGACGCTCGCCCTGACCTCTGACCCCGGCGGCAAGCATGAGCACGGAGTCTAAATTTATCTTTAAATTTAAAAATATTTTAAACTTCTTTCCAGTCTACCTTTTCTTTTTCTGGTATTCCATTGCAGAATTCACCAACTGGTCCTTTAAATCCATACCTCTCATACATTTTTCCTACACGACTGAAAATGCTCTTTTTTCTTTTTTTTTTTTTTTTTTTTTTTTTTTTTTTTTTTTTTTTTTTTTTTTTTTTTTTTTTTTTTTTGTCTTTTTGAGACAGGGTCTCACTATGCAGTTGAGGCTGGCCTTGAGCTCAATTTTGTAGCCCAGGCTGGTCTCGAACTCACACTGATCCACCTGCCTCAGCCTCCCGAGTGCTGGGATTACAGGCGTGCGCCACCACGCCCGGCTTGAAAATGCTCTTGAAGACTCGCTGATGTCGGACGTTCTCCTTGGCGTCCCCAGCTCTCGCACTGAGTACTGTCTGAACTCCATTTTTCTCCTCTGGTGCTGCTGCTGCTGCAAGAAAGCCCACCGCCTGACTCCACGTGACCAAATCTAGTGTATAAGGGCAAATCTTTGTTTGCTCTGTTACTCACACTTGGCATTATGCTTTCAGTGAACTTCTGAACAAACTTGTGCTCAACCAGTTTTCCTCTTTTCTTTCTTCATATATATAATAGTTAATATTATATATAATATAATAATTTAATAGAGAATACAAAAAAGCATAAATGATATAGAATTTTACTAAACAAAATGATAGAAATTCAACCTCTTACTACTTTTACAAATTCTTTTCATCGTGTTCTCTTACTGCCCTCAAAAACTAAATATCCAAATTTATCTGGCCATCCTTATTCCCCAGTGCCTACAATAAACCTGTCTACTCTGTCATATTTTTCTAAAGCAGCCACAAATTCTGCAGTGGTTTTCTACAATGCAGTGAGTCATCGTATTTTTCCACATTTTCCTTTACTTCTCTTTCTTAATAAAACATATTAAACACATGCAGATGCACAAAACCATTCTGCTAGGCAAAAGATATACATTCATAACCATATTAAAAGGCCAAACCTTTTCATAAATAGCTGTAATATTTTGGTTCCAGATGAATAAATGTAGGAATTGAAATTGTATGTTTTAAAACAGCTTTGCTATATGTATAAGAATGGATATTAACAAAAGGTAAATTAATTATTTTAACTTACAGACCCATTCTATTACTATTTTAAATCCTAGTCTGTATCATAGAAATTGAATTAGTGCACTGCAGACTCTCCAGGTGAAGAATATTGATCTTGAAGATGAAACAAGAGCAAGGATCAGAGCATTACCTCGTAGATCAGAATGAAGGCTTTCTCTCATCCTTCTTTGAAGACTGTGCAGTGTTTCAATGAAAAGTGGTACATGATTGGATCAATATAATTATCCTAGATTTTGTGGTAACCAGGACTAATGTTTGCTCATCTTGGAAAGCCACTCATCTTCAGCTTGGAGACCCTAAAATACATATTTCAACACATATTTTAAGATCTGCTATATCTGTAGTTTCTGTTGATAGGAAAGAGACATAAAGTCCAGGACAAGGAAATATGTATCACTGAAATAAATAGGCATTACTTTACCTATAATTTATTTCCAGGTTCATTTCAAAGGCAAATCCATGCAGTTAGTATTCTAAAGGTTATTTTCTCAGCTTTCTGGAATGTTCTTCCTGTTGCCTGTCCCCCAAGTCCCCAGAGATGTAATCTCTCTTACCTCTTCCCAGCCATCACACTGTCTTGGGTTCAAGTTTTCATTATCAGGAATTCTCAAAATAGTACTTTACTAAGCTGGGCATGGTGGTGTACGCCTGTAATCCTAGCACTCGGAAGGCTGAGGCAGGAGGATTGGTGCGAGTTTGAGACCATCCTGGGCTACAAAAGTGAGCTCAAGGCCAGCCTCAACTGCATAGCGAGACCCTGTCTCAAAAAGACAAAAAAAATAAAAAAATAAAAAAAAATAAAAATAAAAATAAAAAATAGTACTTTACTGGTAATCACAAAAGAGGACACAATTTCTGATTAATTGACATTGTTTTGAGTTAACTCTTCAAAGTACCTTTTAATTGATTTGTCCTTAAGATTTTCAAATGTGGCTCTTTCTCTTGCAATAGGCAGCAGTGGCAGTGGCTTGTTTTGCAACTATGGCCAAGATTAGGGGTTGGTATCTTCGCAGCAAGAAGGAAGGGTTGTTTGTTTTTTAATTGCATTTAATAAGAAATAACAATGTGACAGTTTCAAAATATATTAGTAGTAATTTCCAGTATTTGATACCACGCATATTGTTGTGCTCCTAGTAGCTATACAGAGTATAGGGTGTAGACATGATAATTTTTCTGATCATTATTAGTATAAAAAATTTCTTCTCACTGAACTAAGAGAAAGTAGTCGTGTACATAATCCAATGTTCCATAATTGCAGTGGGTTATTGGCAGAACTGGCAATGATGGAAGGTGTTTTACAGTTCAGCATACTAAAGTAGCTTTATGGTTTCTGCCGTATGGTTAAACTTTTATGCTGGGTGGTTGAGAGCAAGTTAAAGCAAGACCTGTATAACAAAACATTACCCCACCCACCCACGCTGACCAACTGGACAGACACCCAAGTAGGACCTCTCCATGGTATGTGCCTCAGCATCGCTAGCCATCCGAACTCTGCCCCTGCCCACATACACTGACTGACTGGGCCTGTGCCCCACTGCAGCAGGAAGAAGCTGAGCACAGCAGCCAGACCCAGCCAGGCACATCTGCAGGGGATCAAGAATGGTGAATCTAGACCCAAATTTCAATAGGTCCTAATGGCATAGCTTCACCGAAGTAGAGAGGCCATACCAAATGACACAGAGAAGGAGCAAGATGCGATCTTAGATTCTGAGCCCACCTAGAGCCAATACAGGAGACACTACCATGGAAGAAAATGAGAATCATGCAGCTGAAATCTCTGAATTGGTAGCATCTGAGGTAGACAAGTGCAGAAATGTATGGAGGAACTCAGAAGAGGAGTTGCAAAAACTGCTGGACGAGCCAAACGTGGAGCTGTCACAGCTGTGCATCGCCAGAGTGATGCGTGATGCAGGCTCCAAGCTCTGCAAGACCCAGGTTGTCTCCAAATCCATTGCCTCCATTCTCACTGTTATCAACCAGACCCAGAAAGAAAACCTTAGAAAATGCTGCAAGGCCAAGAGGTACAAGCTTCTGGATCTGAGGCCCCAGAAGACAGAGCCATGCACTGCTGGTTCAACAAGCATGAGGAGGAGCTGAAGGCCAAGAGGCAGCAGTGGAAGGAGTGGCTGTACCCTCTGCGCAGGTTCGCTATTAAGGCTTGGGCAGTACAATGATATAACTGAAACTTTGATTAAAAAGTAAATAAATAAATAAAAAATTAAAAAACTTTTTAAAAAAGGTTTTCAAATGTCAGTCTAGGGCTGGCAAGATGGCTGAATGGTCTAAAGTGCCTGCTTAGGCAAGCTTAGGCAACCACAGGGACCGTGGTTCAATCCCTGGCAGCGTATGTTGCACAAGCCTCACCCCCAGGGCAGGCTGAGTGGGCCATTAAAAAAAAAATGTGAATCTACATTAAAGTTAAAAACAAAAATGTTCAGCTGACCAAATAGTTTAGTGGATTAAAGCACCAGCAAGCAGGCACAGGGACCAGGGTTTCGGTGTCCGGGTGGGCCTGGTATGGGTCTCGCCCTCCAGGTGCACTGAGACAGCAATTGAAATGGAGTGTGGGCACCTGTAATATCAGGTTTTAGGAGGCTGTAAACAGTCAGATCACTACGAGTCTGGTCTAGTACTGAGACCCTGAACACTCTGTGGACCCTTCTCTAAAAAATACAAAAAAAAAAAAAAAAAAAAAAAAAAGTTCATTGTGGTGTAAACCATGTTAAAGAACTGTGAAAGATAGGTTTTCTGCTATCAATTCTGTTATTTGAATTACTGAAATATTATGAAATTTTCTGATCTAGATTTTGACAGCTAACACTATTCAAGTACAGGACTAAAGAAATAAATCCCTTGTTAGTACAGGCTAACTGATTACAAACCTGATGGATTTATTTCTCTAACATGGCCCATAATCTTAGTTATTTGCGTCCATATCTCACTGTCTTAACTTCCACATGTCAAGGAAGAGTGATTTAAATTTCCAAGTTCAAGACTAGTTGATATGTTCAGAGAAACTGAAAAGTCCTCTAGAGGGCTGACGAATTAGCTAGTTCTACTTACCTCAGGAATAGAAAGGTTAAGAAAGTCTGACACAGGGGCCTGGCAGGATGGCTCAGTGGTCTAAAGCGCCTGCTTGGGAAAGCTTGGGCAGCTTCAGGGACCGCGGTTGGATCCCTGGCACCACATGCTGCACCAGTCCTTTCCTCGTGGCGGGCTGAGCCAGCCATAAAAATAAATAAACAAACAAATGAAAGTTCTGAAACAAGAATAAAATAAAATAATTCTTTAAAAAAAAAAAAAAAAGAAGAAAGTCTGACACTCCCTGGCATTTGGAGCCTAGGAATATCAATATAACCAATCCTGTATGATGCTGAAGTTTACCATGTAGCCCTTAAACCAGAATATAATCAAAGCTATGAAATGACAAAGTGGGAGATGTTCTCAAGTGATTGACATATTAAGGACCATAAGTCTTTGAATGGATATGTCAATGCATGTAAAATGGACAGAGAAAGAGAACTAATACTTAACCGAGGAAGAAGAAAAATGCTATGGAGTAGAGTGTCTGACAAAGTGTATACAAATGGGAAAGAGCTGTCCAGGTAATACTAAAAGGAGATGAAGTTTCCATTAAAGCACCACTGGAAGCAGTAGAAAGAGAGCTCACTTTGCACTTCATTCACTCATAAAGACAAGAAGAGCTATAGATCACTGAGCTATAGCTCAGTGGCATAGTACCTGCCTGGCAATTGCAAGGTCCTGAGTTTGATCCCCAGTACAAAAAAAAAAAAAAAAAAAAGAAGAAGAAGAAGTAGAAGCAAGAAAAGAATTTGAGGGCAATTAAGGTTTTTCTTGAGATAAAAAAACCTATTAAAGGGGCCAGGGGCCTGGGTCAGCAAGATGGTTCCGTGGTCTGAAGTGCCTGCTTAGGTAAGCTTAGGCAACAACAGGGATCACGGTTCAATCCCTGGCCCCACATGCTACACCAGCCCCACCCCCAGGGCAGGCTGAGCTGGCCATAACGTAAATAAGTAAATAAATAAGGAAGTCAACAAATCAGTTTAAAAAGCCTATTAGTTTTTCTGTGAACTATTATGTTTATTAACAGTATGTTGGAATAAAGATCTACAATCTATTAATACATATTTACACTTGCTATGAATGTGCATGCATTAGGGAAACCTGTTTTCTGATTCTTTGTTTTTCCTTTTAAATTCAGGCCTGTGCTTGTTCTGCCTGGAATGAGTTCACTGCCACCACAGACCTGTGCCAAGTCCAGGTAGGTGCCAGGACGCAGCTGCCTCTGCTCATTTGTGCAACCATGAAGGCGTGGATGGCCTGCCAGGCTGTGCTACTGTCATCTACAGGTTGGATCAGAAGGCTACGCGAGCTTCTAGTCTGACTTGTGTTGTTTATGAAGTATTGCCTGAGTGGATGGCAGGTACTGCCGTTGTTTTACCCTTGAAATGAAAGTGGCCACGTACCTCCTCTCTCTGGGTTCTAGACCAATGATGTGCACCCACACGTCTTTATGGAAGTGTGTGACCCTAGGAAATTAGATATCACTCCAATGTTTAACTAATAAACTCTTTATGGTATCAAAACTAGTGCATTACTATAATTAAAGACATTAGGTTTTTTTTTTTTTTTTTTTTTTTTTTGAGACAGCATCTTACTAGGTAGTCCAGTCTGGCTTTAAACTTACTAGATTGCTGAGGCTGACCTTGAACTCCCAGTGATCCTCCCTGCTGCTGGGATAACAGGTGTGGGATAGCACATCTGGCAAAGATATTAGAATTTTTTAAAGTTACAAATTATATATATATATATATATATCATCTTTGTATAAGCAAAAAGCAATTTTGGCTGTTTTAGATAAGTGAGGTCATACACAATTTTGCTTGGAAAAAAATCACTGCTTTAAAACACTGCTTTAAACACACATGACATTCCTTTGGTTTTTAATAACTAGAGTATAATAATGATTTTATTATATTTCTAGTATTTAGGCCAGAAATAGAGAACATTATTCGAAAGTTTTAAGAAAAACAATAAGAAACTATATATTTTAGAGTTGGGAAGAGATATGTAACAAAATTTACAACTGAGATCCGGGCGTGGTGGCGCACGCCTGTAATCCCAGCACTCGGGAGGCTGAGGCAGGAGGATCGGTGCGAGTTCGAGACCAGCCTGGGCTACAAAAGTGAGCTCAAGGCCAGCCTCAACTGCATAGCGAGACCCTGTCTCAAAAAGACAAAAAAAAAAAATTTACAATTGAGGAGATAAGTGAATGTGATTATTGGAACTTTTGAGCAATCTAAGCAGTGATTTCCAGGATGTTTGTTGGAAAGAATGGATAGCAGAATTGATTATAAAAGAATATTTATAAGGAAATCAAAGTTCTCTAAATAAACAAAAACAATGATCTATATTTAGCCATTTTTCTTGGAATAATTAATATTTTCAAATGAAGTGTCAAGATGGAGTATTTTTGGAAAATTAAGGGAAAAATATATCTATCTACCTCTTCAATATGAAATTATAAAGCTTACAGCTGTGAACTATAAACTCAAGGTATATCTGCTAGTTTATAATTGGATGTGACCCCAAAGCCTCAAGAGCATACAGGAGGCCACTTGGGAGGCCACCAGATTAGGAGCACTTCTAAGAGGTGGGGTCTGGTCAGAACAGGAGGATAACCTGATCATGGCCTGGGAGGGCTGTCTCACTCCCTGGCTCTAGCCTCCTGCTCTGATTCCTCCATGGTGCCTGGAACAGTTCCTCCACCTGGGACTCTCTGTGACACCACTCTGCCTGGCCACCTGCCATGGGGCCAGTCCCCTATGGACTGAAACCTCTATAAATGGTGACACCAAGACAACTTGTGTCAGGCATTGCACTATAGTGAGAAGCGAGTGACTAGAACAGTACCTGTGGCTACATCTTGCTTTCAACTAATTTGGCAGCTTTGTTCCCAGTTTTGTGGACAAGATTGATGAAGTTTAGAGATTTCTGAGAGAAAAAAATAATTACCAAAACACTCTTATATAGCACTTTCTGCTTCTGCTACTATTCTGAAATTTACTTGGAAGATTTACATCCGGTCAAAATGTGACTCATATAGGTCATGACAATTTTAGTATGCCAGTTGCTTCAGCACATTCTTTGCTCTCCTGAACATATCTAACCAACACCAATTACACACCACTCGGTGTTCTCCACGGCTATTGGTCCTGCTGTGGGGGATGGGTGTCCTGTGCCATCCACCCCATTTTGTTGTGACACCTTAGGCTTTCAGGACCCTCCTGCACCCTGAGTCCATTGTTTGAGGGGTCGTTGGCACCAGTTTATCCCGGTGGTTATTTGCAGTGTCAGATGCCCTTATGAGGTCGCCGCACGCCTTTGTGGAGGCAGGGAGAGGCTGTTGTCACTTGCTCTTTGCTGCTCCTGGGATCCCTCCTGCTGCACAGTGAGACCATTGCCTCCTTCTCCCTCAGAACATGCACTGTTTATCCTCAGATTTTCTTTTCTATCAATTAGGATCATTTTTACAACCTAGCAACTGAGAATATTTGTGAATCTCAAAACTTATTTAGAGAAAATGCTATGTTCTTCATTTTAAAATGATTTATGCTTAAAAATCTTTTATTTTCAATAAAACTTTCAACAATCCAAACATTCTTTGTGAAGGAAGAAACATTTGGTGAAAGAAATTGTCAGAGACAATGAACCCAATTATGTCTTCCTAAAGTCATATGTGAAATTCTCAGTCTACTATTTCAGAATTTAAGAATAGTTGGAAACAAGGTTTTACTAAAAAAAAAAAAAAAAAAAAAATGGGATCAGTAGCATGAGGTTAATCAAATACAATGGATGTCTTTGTAAGAAGAGGTGATTAGGACACAGAAAAGGACACTGCTGTCCCAGCACACCCAGAGGTGGCCATGGAGCACAATGTCAGGGGGAAGCCAAGTGTACCCTCAAGAAAGGCCTGGGGGGAAACCAACCTTTTTGTACCTTGGTCTCAAAGTTCTAGGCTCCAGAATTGTGAGAGCAGAAATTCTGCTGTTGAGGTCACTTAATCTGTGGTGCTTCCCAATGGCAGCCCAAGCAATCCAATGCCAAGATGTGTTGGCCGAGATTAAACGCTTATCTATGGCAAAAGTAAAACTCAAATCCAAATCCGAGAAACCCACTACAGTCCTTACACTGACTTCTCCATGCAGCAGGAAACATGAGTCATACCTACCATATTATATTTTGGTAAACAAGATAACTCACATATCATTTAAAATGTTTAGATTTTCCCTTCCGGTCTGAAAATCAGTTCTAAGAAGGAATTCAGGAATAAAATTGAGCACATGTTAAAATTCACACAGAATGGCTCTACTTTTCATATGATGTCAGAAAGATTTATTAAATTTGCATAGAGATTCGTGCTTTAAGTCTTACATTTTAAGGGCCAGCCAGATGGCTCAGGAGGCCAACGTGCCTGGTTAGGCAGACACAGGGACTGGGGTTCAATCCCCAGTGTACAGTGCTGGCCCCTTTCCTGGAGCATGCTGAGTTAGGATTGAGACTGGGCTTGGTGGCTCACACTTGTAATTCCAGTGCTTGGGAGGCTGAAAACAGGTGGATCGCTATAAGTCCAATCTACATAATGAGACACTGAACTTGTACTAAGCACATAAACATATTTTAAAAAAATACTCACATTCCATATTATGGTTCAGAAGGTTTCACTACAAGACCACACTCATCTGTGACTCTGGCATAAATTACATTCCATGCTTTTCCCAGACAGCTTCTATAAAAACTGATAGTTTTTTTCTTAACTCATTCGGTCACCTAAATTCTGCTAAGTTACCAGAGTGACAATGCTAAATATAGGTACACAGACTAGAGAGGGAATGCAGCCTCTCCTTAATTTGGTGGAAAATGAGGGTGAGTAAAAACTTCTCTAGGGGAACAAGTTGATTCAATTAACTGTCTTACTTAAATCTAATCACATTAGAAATCTAAATGCCATCCAATGCTCTGGAAAAAGTAACTTTCTAAATAATGTTCTGGTCGCTTAGTAATTAACTTAATGTACGTAGGCAAATGAAACCCTCAGAGTCTTCTGTCCTTGTTCTTCAAAGAAAGCTTAATCAAAATTTTTTATATTTTGTTTTGTCTTTAAAATAAGGTCAGCAACATCTGAATGTCATTGTTAAATGAATCCCCATTCGTAGTTTATAAAAGGACATTTTCCCTGAAGCTGCTTCTCAAATGAATAAATCACTTAAATTAGTTTCTTATTAAGTAACATTACCAAACTTTTACTATCTATATACCATGCAGAATGGCTAGGGACTCTCAGGTGAAGGAAAGGAGGATATTTTTCATGAAATAAACAGTAATTAGGTGGTCATACAATGTTTTAAAAATTCTGAAAGAAATTCAGAATTATAAAGGAGTTGAATATAATTCCTCAGGAAATGAAAATGAGTACTGTGTCTCCTGTGTATGTGTAGTTTCTTTGAAAATTAAAAATTTAAAAGTCCATACTATTTTAATTTTATTTATTTATTTATTTATTTTTTGCTTGGCAATAAATATTTCAAATTTTTATTTTTATGATGACAAATAATTTTCAAGTTTATTTCCTGTTTTGTTTGCTTGTTTAAATACAAAGTGAAACCATGAGTAGGTACAACCAAGATATTATCTCTCACATGGTGGCCTCCTGTGGATCATCCTCACTGGCCTGGCTGGGGATAGGGAAGACTTTCCAGGTAGCACCACACTGCCGGGGGCCAGGGTGGTGGGGTGTGATCATTGGATCCCCCGGGGAGGGGGTGGCCACCTGCTCCTTGCCACTGTGGGCACTGTGCAGTGTCCTTGCTGCCTGCATGGCCTGGGAAGGGGTCCTGGGGTCCCACCTTAGCACCTCAGTCCTTAGGACAAGGACACCAGACAGTCTAACAAACACTAGACCTTGGCAGGAGGTCTGGACCTTTCAACCTGGTAGTGTGGGCAGGTGAGAGAAAGGAGTCATTTCTGGTCCCACTTCCAAACTTTTTGATTAGAACAGAGAACCATCTCAAATCTCTCCTACAAAAACAAAATCCCAAACCTCAGAAACAAAACCAAAAATGCAGCCACTTCACTCATTTCAAGACCTATTTATAAGCAAGTTGAGTTTATTATTATTTTTTTTAATTTTATTTAATTTTTTTTT
>PVJA010030925.1:0-25348 GCA_004027025.1 Myocastor coypus
TCCCCATCTCCTTCATGGCAAACTTCCGGATCTCCTTAAGTGCCCGAGGGGCGCGCTTTTTGAAGCCTACTCCGTGGATGCGCTTGTGAATGTTGATTGTGTATTCTCGGGTCACCACCTCGTTGATGGCAGAGCGGCCCTTTTTCTTCTCTCCACCCTTCTTTGCGGGAGCCATTCTGCCGGGACCAAGTTGGAAAGGAAGAGCGCCGGGATCTTTTGTTTTGTGTTGATTTTATTTTAATTTTCCAAGTTATGATGCACATAAGATGCAATTATTTGTACAGTTTTATTGAGAGACAGTAGGTCTCAGCCTCTCCTTTTTTACCCTTTTCTTCAAAGTCCACCCTGTCACTTCCTAGCTACTTGGAGATTTTATCTATGTTTATAAATAATATGATTGAGTGGTTAATGATAGGCTTTTTTCAGTTTCAGCATGCTCTTCTAGTTTGACACCATGTTAAAACATAATGTAGCATTTAGCACATTCCAAACACCCTAATAACCACAGCCCACAAGTTGTATTAATTTATGTAATACTCCTAGCAGCTCTGAGGAGTGAATGTTAACATTAACACCATTTTGCAGATGAGAAAATCAAGGAGCAGAGATGTGGTAATGGCCCAAGTCCATCTGTCTCCAAAGTCACAGGATTGTACCCAAGGGATTTCCTCTCCAGCTCAGACACTGCAAGTCTATCACCTCCTCTGCTGTCCTGCCTCACATATTCGCCCTGCATCTTCCCTCATTCTCCAGACAGAGCTGCACTACAGTCTTGCTTATATCAGTATCATGGACATCAGGCCTCATCAGATGACACACAGACTAGGGTCCTGAATCAAATAGACACACAGTAAGGTTTTAAAAGGTGCATGCTGTATAATGCTTTGAGGGCTTGCTATTATTCACAGTGTGGTGAAAGCTGGCTGAGAACATGTCAGTAAGTGACTTTTTTCTGTCTTACACTTTATTGATAATTTGTTTAGGTATGAAAAATCACAGTTGGGAGTAAATTTCAGAACGCAATGCGTTACTTCATCGTCATCTATCAGTGTTTGGGAAATCCAAAGACACACTGATCTCTGATCCATTTATTTATTTATTTATTTGTTTGTTTGTTTGTTTGTTTATTTATTTATTTGCAGTACCAGGGATTGAACTCAGGACTATGTGCTTGGCAGGCACTGAGCTATCTCCCCAACCTGATCTCTGATCCTTTATGTTTAACTTTTTTTTTTTTTCCTCTCTGCGAGTTCATTCTGTCTTCATTCTCCCCAAAATTTGCAGCTAAGTGTCTTGGTGTGGACTTGCCATCATGTGAGATGACAGACATTCAGGGAGCATTTTCAGTCAGTAATCTCACATCTTTCCTAGCTCTGGGAAAGTTTCCTGGGTTATTTCATGGCTGAACATACCCATTAATCCCTTTGCTCCCCAGAAAAACCATTACTACTATGATGTGCTCCCACCTGGACTGGGTCTTTAATTAAAACCCCGTAACATGGGCCTTATTCTTATATCTGGACTTTGACCTATTGTTCCCTATTGAATTTTCCATTTCTGTGGGTTTTTTTTTTTTTTTTTTTTGAGATAGGGTCTCACTATGTCATTCAGGGTGGCCTTAAACTTACTTTCTAGTCCACACTGGCCTTGAACTTCCAGCAATCCTCATGCTCCATCTCCCAAGTGCAGGGATTATACAGGCATGCACCACCAAGCCTGCCTCTACCATCTTTTTTTTCCACCAAGAATCAAACTCAGGACCTTGCACTTGCCAGGAAGGTGCTTATGCCACTGAGCTATCTCCATGGCTCTCTGCCATCTTTTTAAAAATGTTCTGGGCTAAAGATATAGCTCAGTGGTAAGATGCATGTGCAATACCTTATGACAAAGCCTGGGTTTGATTCTTAGCATCCCCAAAACAAAAAACAAATGAAAACATAATTTTCATGGGGCTGGGGAGATAGCTCCAAGGCACAAGTGCCTGCTGGGCAAGTGCAAGGTTGTGAGTTCGAACCCTGGTCTCACCAAAAAAAAAAAAAACCAAAAAAAAAAAAACCATAATTTTCAGTTATTCATAATGGTCTCTGAATTTTCCTTTAGAAACAGTATTTTGTTCTTATTTCATGAGTTCCATACTTTTTTTTTCTCCCAGTAGCAGAGATTGAACTCAAGACCTTGCACTTGCTAGGCAGGCACTTATGCTACTGGAATATCTTCCTGGCCTAGTTCCATACTTTTTGTAGCTCTTCAAAGATATTTATGGTATTTAGCTTTTAAAACCTTCTCACTCACATATGTTATTTCCTGTAAGTAGATTTTTTCCTGTGTACTGTTTTGGCCCTGTACCTCAGGTTGACAGGTTTCCTTACATGACTGGTAATCCCTGCTTGTCCACTGATGTTGAAGAGGAAAAACCTATTGGCTGAAGAGAAGGAAGCTTTAAGAACTACGTCCTCCATGATGACCTGGCTAGGTCATTTGTGGTATATTTGATAACAACATGTCTGAACTATTCTTATGATGGACATAGCCAGATCCCAGCACCCATTACACGCTTGTGCACTTTATCTATTTGTTTTCAATACAGTAGCCTTCTCCTCACTTTTGCCAAATACATTTCAGTCCAGCACAGTCCACATCATAGACCCAAGTGCAGCCTAGCCTATAATCTTTTTGAAATATGTGTTACAGACTGCAGTGGCTTCTAGGTTTTCCTGATGTTTGCTAAGGATTTATTTTATTTTTTAATACTGCGTTCTTTCTCATTCATCTAACTGCCTTAAAAATTCTGCAGTGTGGAAAGGCCCAGTGTCCAGGTGACCCACAGCGTGGTCTTGGCATGACAGTGACCTCTCTGGTCAGTGATGTGATATGGTGTGGCCTCTCCATGTCTCAGCTAGGGAAGGGATGAGGTCCCAGTTCTTGCTGCCTTGGTTTGCTGTAGATGGGGACATAGCAGCAGAGCTAGTGGCCCTGTGACTTCTGCACATTACTGTGCAATTTTTAAAACATTTTTTTTTTTTGGGCAGGACCGGGGTTTGAACTCACAACCTTGCACTTGCCAGGCAGACACTTGTGCCATGGAGCTATCTCTCTGGCCCACACAATACTGTGTAATTAACTCTGGTGTTGCACAGATCAGGAAAGGAGCCCCCTTCCTCCCCATTTTACTTGGGAGAGCAAGGAAGCTTGGGAGGTGAGTAAGTTTACCCAAGGTCACATAGTCAGAAGCATGGAATTCCTAGCAAATAAAGAAACAGAAGAACTGAAGTATTCCCTGCAGGGAGTCTCTCCACCTTGAAGAATGAGGCTGAAGTGTTGCCGGAAAAGCGAAAGGGCTTTAGTGAGAGCCCCGTAGTAGTGTACAGCAGCTCGTTGGAGATGGGCACTTGATGAATGAGGGTGGGGAGAACTCAAGAAGATGTTCATGGGGTGCTTGGAAAGCTACAGGTGGCTGAGCGGCAAAACTCATGGGCTGAGTGGTTTTGAGATCATACTCAGTTGTATCAGGGAGAAGTAGAGTAGAGTGATGGGGCCTCTCAGAGGGAAAAGAGCAGGAAGGGGAGCAGAAAGGGCCAAAGCCAGAGAGCTGCAGCAGCACTTGTTAGGAGCCCAGCTGGAGCGGTAGGCGTCACTGGAAAGGTTGAGGAAGGGGCTGTGACCCTAGCAGGAGCAAGAACAAACTGCGAAGCTGACTCAAAGAACAGCCTCACTGTATAGCAGCCTCAGGAGCCAGCGAGGGAAAGAATGATGAGTAAACAACAGAACAGGGCCTGAATTGAAAAACTGAGCCTGTCGAGGAAGAAACTGCCTAGCTGGAGTCAGGGCACAGCAAGGTTCTTTTTTTTTTTTTTTTTGCAGGACTAGAGATTGAACTCAGGGCCTTGGGCTTGCAAGACAAGTGCTTATTCTACTCAACTATTTCCTCAGCCCCCACGGGGAGGTTCATGACTGGATGGAAAACAAAACAGCAATGCTCAAGACAGAGAGTCTGGCTATATCGGGATATCCAAGCCCCAATTCCGCTCCCTTGCCTGGCACCTGCAAAGTGGACCCGCAGCTGTGAGGAGATGGGTGCCGCACGGTGCTGCCTCCCATTTACCAGGAAGTCCACTACCCTTTAGGTCGTCGGCACTGATTTTAGTTTCCTGCTTCTTTGGCTAAACCCAGGGCTGAGGGCTCGTGTGTTTGCTGGGCCTGCCAAGCAGCAGAGCTTCTTCTGGACCTTGCAGCCCTGTGGAAGGCAGCACCCTGTCATCAGGAGCCTGGCAGTGTCCACATTCCCATAGTTAGTGCTTCTCTCTGTAGTCCAACCTCCCTTCTCTCCTAAACTGGAGTTCAGCTGACCCTGGGGGCAGCAGAAGTGACAAGATTTGTCCCAGCCCTGGAAAGTGGAGGCAGAGATGTCCGGAGTGATAGCAGGATGTCCTAGGGGAATGAAGCTGCTCCTGCAAACAAAGCTGGATTCTTAGCAATGCACAGCTTGTTTTTCTACTTACTCCACCCCAGCCAATGCTGAGTTGGGCCCCGTCTGACAGAGAGTGGGACAGCCTGGTCAAGGTTAGGGAAACTACACCCCACTGTGGCGGTGGAGAAGGGGATGTAGTTCAAGGAGTAGCTTTTAATGAAAGATTCTGTAGGGCCACAGACAGTGGTGTGTGGTTCCTCATGGCTGTCACAACCCCCAGAATCCTTAGCATTTTCCCTAAGGTGTGCCACAGGTCACACCTGTCTTCTTGACACACAGCCTAAAAGCTGTTTTTATTGAGTAACATCAGCTCCACAAAACCTCCACTGTATTTATTTTGCTGCATTATTATTTACATATCACAATTGATTTAATACCAAAGTTCTACATATTTCTTTAGTGGGGTTTGTATTTGCTGGGAATATTGTTCTCCTTGGGCTTATTGATTTTAGAGTGACATTGTTATAACTCTTCTCCCTTTCCTGTACCTATTGCTTTTTCTTTCTTCCTCTAAACTCAGTGGAGACCTCAGGCAAGCAAATATATTCTCCCCGATGCCTTATGTCAGAGGAGAAGATGGGCAGTGAAGATTCTTTTGGGCAGGTTTGAGTTGCTCTCCTTACCCCTAAGTCCCTTTGTGACCCTCACTTTCAAAACTGATCTTTTGGCGTGGTGGCACACGCCTGTAATCCCAGCACTCGGGAGGCTGAGGCAGGAGGATCGGTGTGAGTTTGAGACCAGCCTGGGCTACAAAAGTGAGCTCAAGGCCAGCCTGAACTGCATAGTGAGACCCTGTCTCAAAAAGACAAAAAAAAAAAACAAAAAAAACTGATCTTTTATCCTGGCTTGCAGTGAACCTGCAGCTCACTGTGTTCTCCTTCCCGGCTTTCCTAGTAGCCTCAGGAAGTGGGGAATAGGACAACGAGGCAAACACAGAATATGCCTTTGGACTCTGCCTGGTCACTGCAGGGGTCTTGTCTCTGTTTCCGTGTGTCAGCACTGGGCTCAGCCTCTGTCTTTGTCTATAAGGCTTCCTTTGAATGTCAGATGGTGCCCTCATTTTTAAAATAGAGAGACTGGCCCATCTCTGTGCTCTCTCCAGTTCTGTCCCTCCCTCCCCTGACAGCTTACTCTTTATGTGCTGGATTTAACAAATTGATGTTTTTCTTTTAAAAAAATTCTAAAAATTTGTTCAGAAATTGTCACTGTGGTTTGAGGTAGAGTGTTACACAGCAAGAACTGCCTCAAGTTTCTGAAGCTGCCCAACTCCTCCCTGGACCTTCCATCGTGGGTAGCCTACCAACGCTCTCAGTGAGGTACAGTACATGGTTTGGTCCAACTCTGGCCAACACATGGGGACTGTATTTTTCCTTTCCAAAGCTTGAGATGGTCTCCAAGAACACTGGAATCTCAAGTTCACCCTGGTTTTAAGCAGTAACACTTGTCTTAGTCCTTTGTCTCTGGGAAAACACTTGAAATTGCTATTGTCCCATAGCCCCAGAATTTCCAGGGCTGCTCCATCCTCCCGCTTCTGAACTGGGCCCAGCAATCCCAGCGCCCTTCCCAGGCTTAGAAAGTCAGTCCCGGGAGAGGCTGTAACTAGGTCAAACTTCTTTAGCTAGCTCATTCACTGCATAATTCCTGCATATTACTTGGAGATTCTAATGAAAGAAGATACCTAGCCTAAAGAAGGTGTTGAACCCACCAGCTGTGACTTTTACATTTTATTTTTTTCTATATTAGACATATTGCCATATGTTTGAGGCAGAAAGCTTATTTTAAAAGATTGATCTTGCTGTCCATCTGGACATAATGAAGTCCTGGGTTTTTTGGTTTTGTTTTAGTTGCTACACAGAAATTGCACCAATTTATAGAGCACAGTGTGATTTTTTTTTTTTTTTTTTTGTATTGTTTTGTCTTTTTGAGACAGAGTCTCGATATACTGTTCAGGCTGGCCTTGAGCTCACTTTTGTAGCCCAGGCTGGTTTTGAACTTGCACTGATCCTCCTGCCTCAGCCTCCCAAGTGCTGGTATTACAGGTGCGCACCACCACGCCCTGCTGCAATGAGAGGTTTTGATATACGTATACGTTGTATAAGGATCAGATCCCAGTGATCAGCATGCTCATTGTCTCAGCATGCTCATTGTTTCTTTACATTCAAATTCCTCTCTCTTAGCTATTTTGAAATATACAATACATTTTTATTAGTTGCAGCCACCCTGCTATGCAGTAGAAGACCAGAGGCTGCTCTTCCCAGTCTGCCTATAACATGGTCCGGGGTTGATTTTTTTTTTTTTTTTCTTGTTTTAGAACTTTTGTTTGTTTGTTTATCTATTTTTACGGCTGGCTCAGCCTGCCCTCAGGGTAGGGTTGGCGCAGCATGTGGAACCGCGGTCCCTGCAGCTGCCCAAGCTTTCCTAAGCAAGCGTTTTAGACCACTGAGCCATCCTGCCCGGCCCCTGGGGTTGATTTTTAAGAAAATCTTATCCTTGTTTCTTTCATCTTGTGGCCCTGGTCTCAATTCTTATCTTAGCCCAGCCCGCACGCTCATCTTTTCCCTCTGGTATGAGAACTAGCTCAGCCCTCACCCAAGGCTGGGTACTATGAGCTCAGCAGAACAAGTCTCTCTATAAAGAGAAACTTCCCCTCCAACCCACCCAGCTGGCCCTCCACTGACTAGTTCATCTTTTGTTTCCTGTGCTATTGAATTTCTCAAGTTACCTTAGTAATCTTCATATTCATTTATCTTAACCTTGGGCAATGGGCCCTGTACTGCCACCTCCAGATTACCCCAAAATGAAAGCATTTGGTTTTGTTCTTGTCCTGTAGGTCAGGTATGTGAGCAGGCCTTGGCAGTGCAGCTCTTCCTTGGGGTTTCTCCTACAGTTTCAGGCGGGAGTCAGCCAAGGCAGGAGCCGTAGCACCCTGTGTTGCATGCCCAGCTGATGCGGGTAGTCTGCTAGGTCATGAGTCTCTTCCTGGACATTGCCATGTGGCCTCTCCCAAAAGGCATCTTTGAGGTAGTTGCTATAGCTAATGTCCCCTGGAGGAAGTGCCCCTGAAGTCCAGGTAGAAGCTGTACTGTTCTTTCCACCATTTTCAGAGTCCTATGCCATCGCATCTACTGTACTCTATTGAGTGAAGCAGTCACAAGCCCGATTCAAGGAAGGGGATAGAGACCCCCACTTCTCAAAGAAGCCCTGGAGACTCCAGCTGTCCATCTCAGCATGAAGTCCTGGGTTTCTTGGTCTTGTACCTCATTCGAGTATATATCTTAAAACAACTGTAGTCCATCCTCTGGGTACATATATTTCTTTCTCCCACATATACTCTTCCCCTCCTAAGCATCCCCCAATCTTATTCCATTATTATAGCATTAAGACTGATGTCAGGATCTTGCCCTCTAAGCCAGAAAAGGCTTCATAAATGAAACTGTTTGAAAATGGCTCTGTGTGAAGAGCTGTGAACTAAAGAATCATCTCTGCTTTCCATTCACCTAAGCGACAATATTGGACGTGGTGTGATTTTACAAAGACTTCCATTAAACACTTGGAAACATTTTTAGTTCTTTGATCAGAGCTCAGTTCTATTCCCTTGGGGCTGTTCTTGTGACTTTGGCTTTTCTCTTAACACAGCCTTTCTTTTCTACAAGTAATAGTGGGTGTTCACAACTGAGTAGATTTCCCAAACCACTTCTGGTCCATAAATGCTTGTTGTGCATCCAGGCATAGTGACATAGCCCTATAGCCCTAACACGTGGGAGGTGGAGACAAAATCACCACGAATTCAATGCCAGCCTGAACTACATAGTGAGACCCCATCTACATATGCACCTAAAATTCTCTCTTTTATTTTGTATTATCTCTGTCCCTCCCAGTTAAAACTAGCATAATCCTTTAAAAGCTTTCTAAGATTCCTAGGTATCAATTTACAGTCCACAGAACTGAACAAAGGCCACATTCATAAATCTCTTCTAATAAAACTTCCTCTAGCTTAGGTTCTTTGTAAGGGTTATATAAGATGATACCTTAATGTTTATTGGAGAAGGCTTTCTGATTGTTAATAGATTTATTTCATTTATGAGTATGGTCTTAAGATGTATAAGATAAAATGCATTTTATCCTTTTTTATAGTTGAGTAGTGCTCCATTATATAAAAAACACATTTTTTAGATCTGTCACTTGGTTGATGAACATCTAGGTTATTTCCAAGATTTAGCTATTGCAAATTGTGCTGCTATAAACATGGGTGCAAATATATCACTGGGTTATGATGATTTTAGTGTGAGAAAATCAGCATAGTATTGGCAAAAAAAAAAAAAAAAAAACAGATCTGAGGGTCAGTGGAACAGAACAGAAGATGCAGAAGCATCCCCAAACACCCTCAGCCCTCTTATCCTTGACAAAGGGCCAAACATGTCCACTGGAAGAAAGATAGCCTCTTTAATAAATGGTGCTGGAAAAGCTGGCATTTCATATGACAATTTTTCAAAATGTGTTTGTTACAGGGTCTCCAGGGTCTCACTATGTAGATCAGACTCATAGTGATTCCCTTGTTTTGAGCCTCCCAGCCACTGGGATTACAGGTGCCCACCACCAAGCCCAGTCTCAATCGAAGTCTTGGTGTACCCCAGGGAAGGGGCTGGCATGGTATACCGGGGATCGAACCCTGGCCTCTGTGCTCTGCCTAAGCAGGTGCTGTAATTCACTGAGCTATTTGGCCCACCCATATCAAAAATTAAAAGTAAAATCATGTTGATCACTGTGCACAAAACTACAGTGAAAATGAGTTAGGGGTCTAAATATTAAAATAGAATCATTATATTTACTGGAAGAGAAAGTAGGTAGAAGTCCTGGGCTTAAACCTCCACTCAGGTACTTCCTTAGTTCTACCACTGCCATTGCTTAACTTTTCTGCACCTCATCTGCTCTTGCCACAGAGCAGAGACACATAAACTGGGCCAGTGGCACCTGTCTGTAATCCCAGCAGTCTGGAAGAGTGAGGCAGCAGGATGGCAAATCTGAGCCCAGCCTGGGCACTTCAGTGATTTCACTGGCTCCTGTTTCAAAGGAAAAAGTTAAAGAAAGAAGATGGAATGGGTTTTCATGGAGATGAAATGAGAAATACAGACAAGGCACTCAGACAAGCTATCTCTCATCATGGTTCAGACTGTCATGACTTTTTCCAGTAGTTGGTTATGTGCACAAACGTGAGTCAGACATACTTTTAATGAACACTATCATTCATATTTAATAAAATAATACCAATAAAAAATAAAACAGTTCGGCCAGCATCAACAAATTAGAAAAAAAAATCCTAGTCAAGAAAAGATTTTAAAATACCTATTTCACTTAGGAAAGGATGCTCAAAACTAATAATCTCCAGGCAAGACAAATTGAAATTGGGATGTGATATCATTATCCATTTGTCAAAATGGTAGAGCTGTGAAGGTAGATGATACCGTGCTGTTGAGAGGGTAAAATGGATCAACAGCACACCACTTGCTGTCTCCCTGTGATGGTACCAACGCAAGCCAAGCACGCACAGGGTGACCCAGCAGTGCCACACTTGGGCACACACTTGTTAGAGACCGCGCAGTGCATCTGAAGACAAGTGCTAGGTCATTCTGAGCCGCATTATTTGCAGGAGCCCGAGCTGAAACCTCCAGAAGTACCCACATTCAGAGAAGGACTAGTCCGCAGGGACACACAGATTGGACAAGCTCAGCCAGGTGAAGAAAACGTGTGTGAGCCTTGTGAGCACAACATAGAGCACAAGATACAAAGTGACTCCATTTACAGGATCAAAACCAGGTGGAGGTGGTTCCTACTGTTCCAGAGTAGAACTGTGGCTACCATTGGTAGAGGAAATGTATGGTGGCTGAAAAGAAGCCAGGAGAGGTTTCCGGCCGCTGGCTGTGTTCTCTTCTGTTTTGGTTCAGTTGCTGCTTCCCTGTGTATGGCCCTTCAACAGGCTGATGAGTCTCATAGTTCCTTATGCATGTCAAACCTAAAGAAAACATTTAGGCCATGCCTGCTGTCACCCCTAAACTTGGAATATTCCTCTTGTGCACAGTCTCACCCAGGCCCCAGAAGCCAAAGTTGCTTCTTACTCTTAGTAAAATCATCCCAGGCCCAGAATGCACCAAGGCCTCTCTGGGCACTGAGTTCAGGGGTGATGAGGAATGCTGGACGTCTTCCTTGCATCCCTAAAGAGAGGGAGAAGGAAGGGAAGGAAAAAGGGAGGAAGGGAGGGAGAGCAGAAGAAAGTGAGATGCCACTGGGGCTGTGGAGGAAGCAAACACGGAGAAGCCTAAGCTCCATTCCTTTGCTCATTCAGAGAGCTTCAGTTGAATTTCTGCTTTGCGGGCAACAGATACCACCAGCAACCTGGAGGGCACGCAGGATGAGAAGGGCTTCCTGCCCCGAGGGTGCTTGGGATGTGGAGGGCTTCATTTTCTTGAGAGTCTGTAGGAGCTGCTCACCAGGGCTGCGTCCCTCTCACCATGACCAGCGGCCCAGAGGCACACTGCCTGATCCTCCTGAGCTGAGGAAAGATTGACTTTGCAGACAGAAGCAGGTGTGCAGGCTAGAGGAGCAGGTGGAAGGAGGGTGTGGCCTGGTGGAGGTCCAGGGTCCCTTCCAGACAGTGCCCGAAAGAATATGCACAAAGAGGCAGACAGTGTCTGCCCATGTTTTTACTAATATGGAGGAGAGGCTTGAAGTGAGCAAGCCAACCTCTAACTTGTCATTTCTTTGAGTTGCTGCAGTAGCATCCTGCCTGCCAGGAGCTTTGGTCCCCATGTGCCTCCTTTCTTTTTGCACTTGATTATACTCATGTGCATATGGTAGCCATATATCTACTCTTGCATCCTAGATGACTCTGACTTGGTACACTCAGATACCAAGAATTAGTCAAGATAGTCTGACGCAAAGAGCAAAGATGGTGACCCCACAGCTGGAGAGTTAAGGGTCTCAGGAAAGCACAGATGCCACTGTTGTCCGTAATGCCCCAGTTCCTGACCTGACTGTATTAAAACTTGTCTTCCTCTCCCACTTGCTTTGTTAGTGCCCCCTTGGACAGGGGGCTGGCTGCAGGTGACCCTGAGGTCAGAGCTTCCTGCAGGCAGAGGCTTGGACAGTAAGAACTGTTCCTTAGGGAGCTGTAGACCAGGGAAAGATGTGTTTGTGCTGGGATGGCAAGAGAAGTTTTACTTAGGGCTAAGTCTGGACAGCCATAAATTGATATGCTAGATGAGTGTCACAGATTGTAGCATGGGTCTCAAAATGTGACCCCTGAACTGGTAGCTTGAGCATTATCTGAGGACTTCTTAGAAATGCAGGGTCACAGGTTGCAGCCCAGACCCAATGAACCCGGAAACTGTAGGTAGGGCTCAGCAGTCCATGATCAAACAGGCCTCCTGGGCCAGGCTGTGGCTCGGAGGCAGAGGCTTGGGTTCCATCCCCAGCAACACAGAAAACTGAAAATGAAGAGTCTCCAGGAAATTTGGATAAATGCTCAAGTATGAGAACCTCTAAGGAAATGTGTGTGTGTGTGTGTGTGTGTGTGTGTACTTGGCATGGAACCTGGTCTTACATAGGCTAGGCAAGTACTCTACCATTATATTACAGTTTCAGCCAAGTAACCCACTGTTATTTGTGCATAATGCTTTCTGTCCCAGGAGAACAGATCAAGACAATGGCATTAGAGGGAAATAGGCATTCTATGTGTTTCCTGGGATCTTTGCCAGTGGCCCAGTCTAATGACGCCCTTATCATCCCATGGCATAACACTGTTCTAGGTTTGTAGGGCCAACTCTGCCAGTTCCTGGACAAGGGAACCTGGACAAGTTACCTAACCTAACCTCTCTGACTCAGTTTCCTATTTATAAAATGTATCTCCTATTAGGGCCTACGTAGGCAGAGTCTTCAGAGAGACCCTAGTTGTAGGCACAGTGAATACTCACTCAGTAGATATGAATCTATGCATTACTGACCAGGCACTCCACCTAAACTTGACCAAACTAGAGCACGTCTCTCCTCACAGTAGGTGGAATAAGAAGGCCCACAGCAATGTAGTGGGTGTTTTCAGGCTCTGAGACATCAGCTGTTATTATTCTGTAATTCTGCACATGGTAGAGAGAATAGGTAGATGCTGAACTAGCTCAGAAACAAAGCAATCAGGCTTTGGGGGGCTTGTTGTTGCTTCTGCCCTGTCTTCTGGAGTACATCTGCAGCAGAAGGAATGGGGGACGAGATGGTCCCCTGCCCTGCTGAACCATGGCCTGCAGACTCACTGACTGAAGGAGTAAACACACCTGGCCAGCAAGCTTCTAAACCAGGCTCCTTTGCTCCTTTTCCGCTGTGATGACCTAACTCCGGGATGACTGAGGGTCAGTCGGTTTTTATGTATAAAACTGATGGCATTCCTGCCGATAGTATTGACAGATGTGAAATTCAGCAGCTGTAGCATAAAAGCCTCTGGCTCTCTGGTGACAGAGACAGACGTCGCCATCTGGTCACCCTTTAGCCTTCAGAATGCTGGCTGCTGTTGGGTAGAAAAAAGGAGACTGAAGGTCCAAAGAGATGTGACAGTGGCGTCAGGGTTAAATGATCAAGAGAGGACACCCTGCAGTGTGATCCTCAGATAGCCACTGTTAGGTAGGGGTGGGCACTTAGATGATGGAAGACAGAAGCGTGGACAGCGGTGTGGGCTGGTGTCATCATTTGCAGGTGAACTGCAAAAATGGCAATGGTGACCTCAGGGATGGTGGCAGGCGCACGGGGGAGGTTGGCGCGCCTCTTATCTCCGGATTTCAAAGTTCCTGCCATGAGTCAGCCTTTCCCAATATTTATAGACGTCAATAGTTTCCACTGCCCCAGAGGGTACTGGGAGTATGGGCAACAGTGCTGCAGGTCACAGCATGACTAGCCAAATGTTCATCTGTCCTGGAGCATGTGCCCTGGCTGTCCTTGTGACTCAGGCATGGCCAAGGGAGGACACAGAGGATGGGGCTGTGTGCAACAAAGCCCAGAGACACTATCCCCAAACCATTCATCCAGTTTGTTTAATTCAGCTTTCTCTTAAAGCAGTTTTTCTTCAGACCCACTCTCCTCTCCTTTCTCCCCTCCGCTCTCCTTTCCCCACCCTCCCCTTCATGTCCCTTTTCTTCCTTTCCCCATCCTCCTCTCTGTCCCCCTCCCTCTTCTTTCCTCCTTTCTGTTTCTTCTTCTCCCCTCTCCTTTTCTTCCATCTTCCTCCTCCTTTTTCCTCACTTCTGTCTCCTTTTTCTCTTTATTTAGAGTACTGGGGATCTAAGCCATAGCCTCCTGCATGGTAGGCAAGTGTTTTACCACTGAGCTATACTTCCAGTACCTCAAATTGATTTCTCTGAAAGATTGGTTCAGTAGGTTGGGTGACAATAGGAGCCAGAGGGTATCTGGGGAATGGGGAGAGATGGCAGATCAGGGAGAGGAAGGAGAACTAAAAATGATTAAGATGTGAGGTGCATATTACCAATTCCCTATGAGGAATGTAATTTTTTTTTAACTTTATTTATTTATTTGTGTTATGGCTGACTCAGCCTGCCCTGGGAGTGGAACTGGCTCAGTATGTGGTGCCAGGGATTGAACTGTGGTCCCTATGCTTGCCTAAGCTTGACTAAACAGGTGCTTTAGACCACTGAGCCATCTCACTGGTGAGGAATGTAATTTTTATGCATTCCAAACATATATTAATTTTTTAAAAGAAAGAAACTAAGAAAAAAGGAAGAGGTGTGGTGGCACATGCCTGTAATCCCAGCACTTGGGAGGCTGAGGCAGAAAGGTTGCCACAAGCTTAAGATCATCTTGGGCTACATAGTGATTTCAGAAGCAGCATGAACTGTACAGTGAGACCCTGCCTCAAAAACGAACGACCATGTGGCATGACCAAGTTTGGCTCCTGAGGGCCTACATGAGGGGAGCCCTGAGGGGAAACAGGAGTGAGACTGTGGAGCCTCACAGAGCCAGTTCTGGCTACCAACACACAATGTACTAGACAGCTCCAGTCCCACCACTCTGCCTGAGGAGGTGCATGTTATCCTAGTCTGCCCTCTACAAGCAGATCTCAACCTTAGGAGGCTGTCTCAGTTACTTTTCACTTGTTGCTGGGACAAAATATGCAATACTCAAAATTAAGGGAAGGTTTACTTAGCTCACAGTTTGGAGGTTTCAGCCTATACCTGGCTGACTCCCAGGCAGGGTGGCACAGGGCAGAGAGCAGAGCTCACAGCAGCAGGAAAACAGCAAAGAGCAAAGGGAAGGGCAGCAGCGGTGGCTTTTCGCCAGCCTCTCTCCCTTCCTTATATTGTAAATAAGTTCCCTGGGGTGGGGGCGTAGAGCTCTCACGACGACGTCCACACCCTCCTCTTGCAGTAGATGAAGATGTTTACAGACTAAGAAACCTAGCTCCCTGATGAGTCAATTAAAAGTCTAAACTTTTCAAGTTGACAAGGTGTCAAAGGTACAGAGGCCTTTATTCCATGCAGATGCTGGTTTCAAAGAACTGCCCTAGAGTGCCCAGCAGGATGGCTCAGTGGTCTAAAGCGCCTGCAGGTGGCTGCAGGGACCACGGTTAGATCCCCGGCACCACATGCTGCGCCAGCCCTGCCCTCAGGGCAGGCTGAGCCAGCCATGGGGATGGATAAACAGACAAACAAAAGTTCTGAAACAAGAATAAATAAATAAATAAATAAATAAATAAATAAATAAATAAATAAATAAAATAAAGACATTAAAAAAAGACAAAGAAAAAAAAAAAAAAGAAAAAAAGAACTGCCTAGAAAAACATATACAGGCCTGTAACAACTTAGGGCAGTGAAGCTGAACCTCTTAGGGGCCTGAACTGCCACCCAAACCCCACTAATCCCAAAGGGGACAACACTGCAGTTAAACCTGAGTACTGAGGTTTTAGTTTAGAAAAGATAGCTCATATTAACATTTTTTGTCTTAAAAGGAAAACACAGTAACACAACTTCAGTGATACAAACAGCTTTTTATTTGAAAGGTAAAGCTTGCATTTGGAGGGCTTTTGGATAACTGATACAGTGGTTGCTGCTGTGTGCATGGTGATTTATGGTTATCTTGTTAGCTTTTACTTGTTGGGACAAACACTGGACACTGAAAATGACTTCACTGGCTTCAAGGCTAATGGCTGCAAATCAAGGCTGTCGAAGATTGTCACTCTTCCAAGGACTTTCAAGGAACCAGGATAGGGCAGAATGATAAAGCTGTTCTCAACTTCTTTCTTTCTTTCTTTCTTTCTTTCTTTCTTTCTTTCTTTCTTTCAGAAATTAGCACAATATTTTAGTGCTCCTACAATATTTCCCTATAATTATAGTCCTATGACCTTTTTTTTTCCACTGATGTATTTGGTACAGGGTCTCACTATGCTGCTTGGACTCCTCATGAGCCTCCTGTTTTAAGCCTCCCCAGGGAGGGGATTACAGGTGTGTGCTGCCACACCTGGATTAATTCGCTGGTCCATTGTGACCTGGGGTGGGACCAGCATGGCTTGTGGGACCAGGGATCAAACCCTGGTCCCTGTGCTTGCCAAAGCAGGCTCTTAATTCACAGAGCTATCTTACCAGACTGCCCCATGATTTTTAGTTATTTATTTTTTGTGTTACTGGAAATTAAACCCAGGGCCTTTATAACAAGTTATATCCTTATCCCTTTTTATAACTTTATGTTAATATAGGATCTTGCTAAGTTTCCTGGGCTGGCTTGAACTTGGAATCTTTCTGTCTCAGCCTTCCAGAATTCTAGGATTGTGGGTGTGTGGTGCCATGATCAACTGCATCTTTATTTTATCAAACTCATTGAAGCACTGCTTACATAAATAAATGGCATCCACTGAAAACAGACAATTTGAAGAATGGGGGCATATCTGCATGCTATGGCCTAATCACAGGGGCTCAGGTTATTTCCCTCACCCCTCAAAGTTTTCTGAGCTTCTCTGCTGTCTATCTCCCTTCCTACGTGTGGCTTTTGATATGGATCTTTACATGAAGAAAAAACACAACATGTGCTCTTGCTCTGTCTGTTTGTTGCATGAAGTACAATAATTGTGAGATTTATCCATGTTGCCATGTGTGCCCATAAGTTCGTTTTCACTGATGTCTAGTGTTTCCTTATTTGGACATACCGGAGTTTATGTACTCACCTATCAACAGATACTTGTGTTTTTCCCAGTTATTTGTGTGATTTTGAGGATTTTTGTCATGAATGAGTATTGAATTTTCTCATACACTTTGCTTTGAAGCTATTGGAAAGATGGTGATGTTTTCCTACTTTATTAACATTGTGGATTAATGAGAAGGGTCTACAGGGTGTTCAGGGTCTCACTACGATATTGGGCTCATAGTGATCTGCCTGTTTACAGCCTCCCAAGAGCTGGGAGTACAGGTGCACCACCACGCCTGGTCTCAGTTGTTGTCTCAGCGTGACCCCAGGGGTGGGCCAGCATGGCAGGCCCAGGGATCAAAACCCTGTTCCCTGAGCCTGCTTGCAGGTGTTTTAATCCACTGAGCTATTTGGCTGGCCCTCTGAGCTTATATTTCCCTGAAGACTTAATGACACTGGTGAGGATGAGCCTTTTCATGACCTCACTGCCCATGTATATACAGCTTTTAAAGTCTTGATTTACTTTCAAACTGAATGATCTTCTCATTGCCTTGTGTGGGCTCTTTATATATTCTGCATGTAAATCCCTTATCACATATATGATTTGTAAATATTTCCTCTCATTCTTTAAGGGGTCCTTTTAATTTCTTGATACTTTTCTTGGGAGCACAAATTTAAAATTTTGATCACACTGTGCTCAGTTTTCTGTAGCACATATACTAAAATTTTGATGAATTCTAGTTTATTTTTGTTTTTGTTATTTGTGTTTTTGTATCATAACTAGGAAATCCCTGACAAGTCACACGAGGATTTGCTCCTATACCGTGGTGTTTTGCTTCACGAACACTTCTATTTGCCAGCAATTTGTTTCATAAATGCAAGTGTTTAGCTGGGCCCAGTGTATAGCTCTGCAGCACAGTGTCTGCCTGGCAAGTGTGAGGTCATAAGTTTGATTCCTGGTACCTTCCTCAAAAAAAATGTGTTGGGGCTGGGTGTAGTGGCACACCTCTGTAATCCCAGCACTTAGGAGGCTGAGGCAGGAGGATTAGTGTGAGTTCGAGACCAGCCTGAACTACCAAAGGGAGCTCAAGGCCAGCCTGAACTGCATAGTGAGACCCTGTCTCAAAAAAGACAAAGAAGTGTTGGGAAAATTTTGTTTTTGTGCACACACTCTGTATCGAGTGACAAACATGACTGGTGATCTTTTTCAAAATCACACAACAAATTAAGCTTGTGAATTGCAGCACCTCTGTATTTGTCTTGAGAACCTTTTATACTTTTGGCTTCTTGGTCTCTATTTTAAATTAACTCAAGTATATGGTGTGAGGTTAGGGCTCCCCTTTTTGATATGAATATCCAGTAGTTTTAGGGGTGCTGGTTGAAAACCCCATGTTTTCTTCACAGAGTTTTCCTGGCATTCCTGTCAAACTTAACAGGTAGGTAGTTTGAGTAGTCTTTGTTAATTCTCTCAATTGTGTATATTTCAAACTTACTCTTGTCCTTAACAGTCCCTTTAATTTAGCTACTGTGTCCTTTTTCCTTTTGTGATACTATCTTGGGCTACTGCTTTTTAATCTTTTTCCCCTAGTATGAACATTTAAAGCTACTGCAATTTTCTCTCTAACCACTGCTTGCTTAATACTCTAGACATTTTGGTCTTCTTCCTCATCATTTATTTTGGCATCTTTTGTAATTATTCATATGATTTCTTCTTTAGTCCAATGATTATTTATAAGTCAATTGTTTAATTTCCAAATATTTGGTGTTTTCCTCGCTATCTGATGGTAGTTCATTCCTTATTTTAGCCCTCTTTTGCCTTTAAAAAATTCTTCAAGCATGCTAAACTTCTCTTCTAATCTCTAACCTATCACTTTTATTCAGCAATTTTAACCCACGCATTAGACTTTTCATCTCTAGAACTGCAGTTTGAGCTTTTAAAGTAATATCTTTTATGTGCTGCCTTACTTCAGGAAAGCTCTCGTCCACCTTTCTGTGTAAATGAACGCAATTGCTTTAAATTTCAATATCTGACTTAGTATCTTCACCTAATAATTCAGGCATCTGTATTATAGCTGAGGATTTCTACCTCCTGATTTTTATCCTTATTATTTGTGGTATTTGCAGATCTATGAATTTTGGAGTGAATGATAGACATTTGGATTTTGCCTTGATGGGAGCCAGATGTTTTGTATTATTTTAAATTTCTTGATTTTTTTTTTTTTTTTTTTTTTTCTGGGATTCACGTGTGGAGATTTGAGAACTGGAAATATTTGAATCCTTTTGAATCTTGCCAGAAAACAATGAAAAATGGGACCAGAAGTCTTTTTACCAAGATCATGCTGAAGGTGAAGAAGGAAGCCCATGCCCCTCCCAAAGCTAAAGTCAAAGCAAAAGCTTTGAAGGCCAAGAAGGCTGTTCTGAAAGGCATCCACAGCCACAAAGAGAAGAAGATATGAATGCCACCCACATTCCAATGTCCCAAGACACTGAAGCTCCAGAGGCAGCCCAAATACCCTTGGAAGAGCGCCCCCAGGAGAAACAAGCTTGGCCACTACGCCATCATCAAGTTGCCCTTGACTACCAAGCCATGAAAAAGATGGAGGACAACAACACACTCGTGCTCACTGTGGATGTTGAAGCCAACGAGCACCAAGTTAAGCAAGCTATAAAGAAGCTCTATGACATCGATGTTGCCAAGGTCAATATCCTAATCAGGCCTGATGGAGAGAAGAAGGCTTATGTCTGACTGGGTCCTGGTTATGATGCGTTGTATGTTGGCAACAAATTGGGATCATCTAAACTGAGTCCAGCTGGCTAATTCTAAATACATACTTTTTTCCCCATTAAAAACGAGAAAATAACAACAACAACCAAACCCCAAATGGGACCAGAACAGCTAGGGTTTGTGTTTCCCCACCACTGAGGCCATGTGCTTCTGAGTATTGCACCAGATACCCCTGAGGGTTAATGAGGGCACAAGTTAATGAGGACATTCAGGTTAATGAGGGCACAAGCAAGCCCTGGCTTTGTGGGCCATGGGGATGCTTGGCCTCCTAGCCCAGCACAACTTCCACGCAGCACTCAGGTGAAGGCTGGGGCTTTGCTCATCCCCAGAGCGCTTCCTGCTTGGCACCCACTCTGTCTTTTCCAGCACCAACCTTCCAAGCTCTTCACACTGCTTCCTCAAGGCAGGAGGCCTCTGAACTATCTCCAGCCTGCTCCCTGCACCATGCCCTTCAGACTTCACAGAGCTTAGCCGGGACAGACAGGGGCTCATTCAACATCCCTCTTGTATTCGTTCTGGGTGGCCTTGGGGCCTGAGAGCGCATTTTGCTCCTTCTCTTTGTCATTTTGCACAGCCCTGCCTTCTGATCTTTGATGTAGTTTTGGTAGGGTTCTTACCTTAGCACCAGATCTGGATCTACTAAGTTCAAACTTATCCAGGAGAGTATGTCTTGGGTCTGGCTGCTGAGCTTCATTTCTTTCTGATGCAGCCCTTGGAGCCAAACCTGCTATGTCACCCGGGCAAGATGTTCTCCTCCTGGATAAGCTGGATGGGTGTTGTCTCTAGTCTCTCTGCAGGGATTTCTGCTGCAGTTTTCCACACTGGGTGTGTCTGATGGATGAAGTTCCACTCACATGCTGGGCTTTGTTGCTGGGTCAAATGAATTTCCAGTGGGCCTAGGGTAGTCTACCTCACGCGTCAGGCCTGGTCGCTGGGTCGAATGAGTTTCGCCCAGGCCCAGGGTGGTCACACTCACATGGTAGGCCTGATTGCTCTAAATCTATAAGTTTCTTGGGGATGTTTTTGGTGTCTTCTATGCAGAGTATAATGTCATCTGCAAATAATGATAATTTCACTTCTTCCTTTTGAATCTCATTCTACTTGTTTCTTTCTGTTATCTAATTGTTCTGGCTAAAGTTTCTGGAACTATATTGAACAGGAGTGGTCACAGTATACATCCTTGTCTTGTTCCTGATTTTAAATTAAAGGCTTTTGAGCCGGCAAGATAGCTTAGCAGGCTAAGTGCCTGCTTAGGCAAGTGTAGGAACCATTAGAGAGATAAATCCAGGAATCAGAAAGTGGAGCTCGAGTGTCGGTGTTGGTGTGGATGAATTTGGCCAGAGGCTATAGATCTAGATCTAATGCAGGCTAATGCTTGCCTCTGTATTGGAAGGCCCTGTGTATGGGGCATGGACCTGGAAGAACAGGAGTTAGCCTTAGCAGTGGTGTGCTCACAGAGCATGCAGGAAGGGTGGGTGAAATTCCGGAGCTGAGGCAGGGACATGGCTTGGTGTGCCTGGCTCTTCTGAACACTTGCAGTCAATGCAGCGGAGGCCTGTGAGCAAAGGTGATCTCTAGAGCAGCTCTGCTCTTCCCACAGACTACTGTCCACAATAAAAGGCAGGACATTTTCCCACAGGTAGGAGCAGGAGCTGCACTGAGCCCTGGGACACCACAAACATTTAGAGGCCAAGCTGGGAAGGCAAGTCCCCTGAGGATAGCAAGAAGGGACCTCCAGGGACATGCAAGCAGGTAGTCTCATTGCCAACTGCTGCAAGGCTTTGTGTGTCTTGTTCTCTTCTCCTCATGAGTCCTGGCCTGACCCCTGGTGAAGAACCATGCAGGCACCCTGCTCGGCACCTGTATGACTTCCTCGATTACAGCAGCCAGGAAGATTTATAGGCTTACGGGCACTCAGACTCTGTTTTCTTAATACTGAATAGGAAGGAAAACAGCTTTCAAAAATAAACATGGGCAAATGTGGAAACTAGAATCTTTCCTGTGGCTTGCCTTCATAGAAGAAAAAGTAATCATAGTAGCCTCTAAAGCTCTCTTATCAGTTCTTTTAAAGGACAGGAGGTAGAAGCAAATGTTGTAACTTTATCCAAAACTAAAAAATAAAATAAATAGGAGTTGTAAGGAAGCTGAGGGCTTTCTGCCCCAGAACCCTGAGGTAGGAGGTGGTATCAAGCTGCTTCCTGCAACCAGGCTTGGAACACCAGTAAGGGCAATTTACGACTCAGGCAAACAGAAGAGACCTGACGAACAAGTCTGTGGCACACAGAACATGCACCGCCCTTTCCCCAAGTAATGAACCTGGATCACAAACTTCTTTGGGCAAGGATTTTCTTTTGCACTTCTTTTTGATCTTGTAGAGTAGGATGAAAGAGCCAAGAGATCAACAATTTTTTTTTTTTTTTTTTTTTTTTTTTTTACTGGTTGAAGACTTTAATGTTCTGTATGTAGGGAAGGAATAGAGAGGAATTTAGATTTTATTTAGTAAAAAGAAGAAAAAAATAGCTAAGGGTCGGGTACTTAGAAGTATACTTCTCTCAGATGCAAGCAAACTCTAGCTGCTCCAGATAGGCTCTGGGTTTTAGTACAGAAACCTTGTAGAAACTGGCAAGATCAGGCTGGGAGACAGCTCAGTGACATAAGTGCCTGCACCTGCCTGGCAAGTGCAAGGTCCCATGTTTGATGGCTGATGCTATGAAAAAGAAAGAAAGAAAGAAAGAAAGAAAGAAAGAAAGAAAGAAAGAAAGAAAGAAAGAAAGAAAGAAAGAAAGAAAGAGGCAAGATGAACTGAAAACATGAAAAAAGTAAGAGCACATAAAAGAAAAGATTGGAGTCTGCGTATTATTATAAAAAATTCTCTTTACATTAATTTGTGAGTTTTGAGCCCCTCATTTCCACATTTCGTTGACAGATATTTGTTTAGCACCTCCTGCATGCCAGACATCGTGGTAAGTGCCTTGCAGCCACAAAGATGAATAGGATGAATTTTCTCCCTTAATGGGGACCTGGATTAAATGAAGAGACCCTGGAGATGTCCTTGGTCAATCATGCTTTAGAATTTAGATGGAAACAAAAAATGCTATAGGTACCCAGCAAAGATTTTTATAGATCTGTACAAACTCACCCTAAAATATACATGGAAAGCCACAGGCTTAGAATAACTAAAATGATCTTGCAAAAGAAGAAAAAGTGAGAGGCATCCCTTGGGCCGTCTTAAGGCCTCCTGTAGAGCTATAATCAAGACTGTATGACGTTGGTGCATGGATGGACCCTTCGGTCCCTACAGGAGAATAAGAACCTAGAAACAATCCTATGCAATGCGGCTGATTTTCAACAAAGACACAAAAGCAGTTAACTGAAAGGATTGATTTTTCTAAACAAAGATACTGAAGAAATCAGACATATCCAGACAAAAACAAAAGAAAAAGAATAACAGCTTGACTTTAGTTTCATTGCACACAAAAATGAACTCAAAATGGAACACAGTCTCACATGTTCAAGACAGAACCATAAATATAAGACTCTTTAAAGAAAAAGTCCGTGCTGGAGCTGGCAACATAGCCCAGTGGTAGAGCATTTGCCCAGCAAATGTGAGACTCTGTATTTAACCCCTAGCACAGCTAAAAGTTTTAAAATTAAAAAGCATAAAACAAAATCCCAAAATATAGTATCTGGAAAACACAGCACAGTAAATCCTCCAAACGCCAATAGGCCTGCATTATAATTCTGTATCTAACCCAGCAAGTAGAACATACATCTTCCCTCTGAGAAAACTGTCACGAAAAGGCCTGATTGCAGATGGTACCTCAAAAGAACCCTGAAAAGCACAGCTCAGACTTGGTTCCCCAGGGCCCTCCCTACCCCAGCTAAGTTTCTTGTCCCTTCCTCTTGTCTTTTTCTCCTTTTGCTGTGTATGCTTTTTTTTTTTTTTAAATGAGTTTTTAACTTTTCAGTTTTTTTGAAATTAGGCTAATTATTACAACTGTCATAAGGTTGGGGAGATAGCTCAATAGAATAAGCTCTTGCTTGGCAAGTGCAGGGACCTGAGTTTAAACCCTGGTACCACAAAAAAAAAAAAAAAAAAAAAAAAAAAAAAAAAAAAAAAAAAAAAGACTGTCAACTATTCAAATAGTACAGGCCATGTCTCTTACTTTAAATCAAAAGTTGGAAATGATTAAACTCAGACAGAAAGACACATCAAAAAGCTAAAATAGGGGCTGGCCAGAGAGCTCAGTGGATTTAAGCACCAGGGTCTGATCTCTGGCATGCAGGGCTGGCCCTGTCCCTGGGGCACACTGAGACAGCAATTGAGGCTAGGCGTGGTGATGCATGCCTATAATCTCAGTGCTTGGGAGGCCAAAAACAGAAAGATCACTATGAGTTCGATCTGTGTAGTGAGACCCTGTAGGCCCTGTACTAAAATACATTAAAAACAACAACAACAAAAAGCTAATATAAGATAAAAGCAGGGCTTGTTGAGCCAAAAAATTATCCAAGTTATGAATGCCAAGAAAAAGTTCTTAAAGGAAATTAAAAGTGTTATACCAGTGAACACACCATGATGAGAAAGTGCAAGAGCCTCATTGATCAGTGATAAGTGTTAGTGGTCTAGGCAGGAGATCAAGCCAGCCATGCCATTGCCTTCAGCCAATACCTGACTCAGTACAAGGCCCTTACTCTCTTCAATTCTGTGAAGGCTGAGAGAAGTGAGCAAACTGCAAAAGAAATGGCTGAAGCCAGCTGAGAGTGAGTCAGGAGGTCCAAGGCAAGACACCATCTCCACAACACCAAAGTGTAAGGGGAGGCAGCCAGTGCTGATACAGAGGTATCCAGGAAACCCTGCTAAGGTGACTGTACTGGGTCTCCGATTTCCATTGTCTACTGGAGGAAGATGCACTGAAGTCTTTCACAGCTAAAGAACAGAAGTCACAGCTTGGCTTCTAAGCTTCAAAGCATGGGCTCACTCTCTCCTCAGGGGTCAGTGCAGCTTGTGACTCTAAGTTGAAGGCAATGATCGTTCACTGTTCCCAAGTCTTGGAGTCCTTAAGAATGATACACACACAGTGTGCCTGTGTTCCATAAATGACAACAAAGGCTGGATGATGCACATCTGTGTGGGTCTTACTGAATATTGTAAATCCACTACTGACACCTACCGCACAGAGATCAAGATTCCTTTCAAAACACTAGTGCTGACTGAAGAAGCACCTGGTGGAAATGTATAGGAGATCCTTGGCATTTTCATGCTGTCTGTCCTATAGTCTGTGGGTCAAGGAGCAATGTCAGCTTTTGAGTTTTATTATTTATAGAAAACATTCGTAAGGCCCTAGTTGTCATAGATGCTAATCATCTGATGGATCTAGGAAAACCTTCTGGAAAGGATCCGCTGTTCTCAATGTCATCATTTTTTTCCCTTTTCTCTTTGTTTTTGCTGTGTATATTTTATTCTTGTGTGTTTCTATGATTCACAGGAAGAGATTAAAATGTCAATATGAACAAAAGTGGGAAGAGGTTGATTTCAACCCTCATGGATAACTTTGAGGGCTGTAAGACTCCAGTCTTTCTTTTTAAATTTAATTTAATTTTTTTCTTGTTTCAGAACTTTTGTTTGTTTGTTTATTTACTTTTGTGGCCGGCTCAGCCTGCCCTGAGGGCAGGGCTGGCGCAGCATGTGGTGCCGGGGATCGAACCGCGGTCCCTGCAGCCGCCTGCAGGCGCTTTAGACCACTGAGCCATCCTGCCAAGCCCCAAGACTCCAGTCTTGATATGGCAGAAATAGCAGGACTAAAGCAAGCAGAGCCTGAAGCAATGATAGAGCTGCTTCAGTCCCACAGTCAAACCTTAGTGGGTAAAGAGCTACTTCTGATGGATGAGCAAATAAAGTGGTTTCTTTTTTTTTTTTTTTTTTTTTTTTT
>PVJA010030926.1:8792-25420 GCA_004027025.1 Myocastor coypus
AAGCGCGGGCTTACATCACAGCAGGCGGGGCTACAAGGTTTGCGGAAGCAGGATGTGGCCGCCATCTTAGCTGACTCGATGGGAGGGGTAAATCTAGCTCAGGCTTCGAGCGAGCAGCAGGCCCTGCCTATTCGCTCTGTGCAACCAGGCCCAATTACTCTGAAGGTTAGACAAGGCATGAGGCGTCGGCTCCCCACACCTAAGCAGGCACTTTAGACCACTGAGCCATCCTGCCGGGCCCCTCATTGAAGTTTCAAATTACCAATCTATAAATTTAAAGTAATAGTAATTTATAAGATTATTAAGGGGATAACTGTAGATAATAAATATATAACTTTTACTTGAATGTCTAATACACAGCCAGAACTCAAATTGTAATGGTACTTTTTTTAAAAAAAATTATTTTAAAGAGTAAAAATAGCAGAAACAAAGATAGAAAAAAATAGTAACAAGTAAGAGTACATATAGTACAGAATTTCAAAACAAGAAAAATTTAACAATGTTGCATTACATATTTTCATCATCAAATTTGTATAGATTGACAGACATAGGTATGTAAAACTGATCAAAAAATTAAACAACACTTTCAATAAACATTATTATTATTATTATTATTATTATTATTATTATTATTTTGTCTTTTTGAGACAGGGTCTTGCTGTACAGTTCAGGCTGGCCTTGAGCTCAGTTTTGTAGCCCAGGCTGGTCTCAAACTCTCACTGATCCTCCTGCCTCAGCCTTCTGAGTGCTGGGATTACAGGCATGTGCCACCACGCTTGGCTAAACATTAATTTTTTTAACTCTTCCAATTGCATTTTGTATTTAAGTCACTCTTCTAAAAAACAAATATATAGGGATTGAGGATGCAGAAAACACAGTGTCCTGAGATTGATTCCTGGTGCCGCCCAAAATTATTTATTTATTTATTTGTTTATTTGTTTATTTATTTATTTATTGTTTTGAGTCCTTAAGCTAGGGAGACTATACGATATTTGCATATGTAGGTCTGGTTTATTTCACTTATATGTTCAAGATACACCCATTTATATAGGAAGTCTTCTAGTTTAATCATTCCTTATAGCTGAATAGTATTCCATTTTATGAAAGTACTGTATCTTTTTCAACCATTCTTCAGATGATGGGGATTCTGGTTGTTTCCAGGATTTGGCTATCACAAACTGTGCTGCTATGAACGCATGAGCACAGATATCGCTATGATGTGATGTATTCAGTTCTTCTGGAAAAATTCCCAGTAGGAGGATAGCTGGATTGAATGGGATTTTCAACTCTAGTTTTTTAAGGAGTCTCCACACTGCTTTCCATAATGGTTGCACCAGTCCACATTCCCTCCAGCAGTGGAGAAGTGTTCCTTTTTCCCCATAGCCTCTCCAACATTTATTGTTCGTTGATTTCTTCATAGTAGCCATTCTTTCTGGGGTGAGATGGTATCTAAGTGTTGTTTTGATTTGCATTTTGAGAATGGCTAGTGATGTGGAGCATTTCTTCATGTATTTATAGGCTTCTTGAATTTCTTTCTCTGAGAAGTGTGTGTTCATCTCAGATGCCCATTTTTGGATTGGATCTTTGAATTTTGGGACCCTAATGGTTTTTAGTTCTTTATAAATTCTAGATAGAAGACCTTTGTTTGAATTTTTTTTTTTTCATTTTTCACTTTTTATTTTTCTTAGCACATGTTTGAAGTCCATAATGATTGCATTCATTACGGGTGATTTTTTTTTTTTTTTTTTTTTTTTTTTTTTTTTTTTTTTTTTTTTTTTTTTTTTTTTTTTTTTTTTTTTTTTGGGTTTTTTTTTTTTTTTTTTTTTTTTTTGTCTTTTTGAGACAGGGTCTCATTATGCAGTTCAGGCTGGCCTTGAGCTTGCTTTTGTAGTCCAGGCTGGTCTCGAACTCACACTGATCCTCCTGCCTCAGCCTCCCAAGTGCTGGGATTACAGGCATGAACCACCATGCCCGGCTATGGGTGAATATTTATTAGTTAAAATTTTTTCAAAATTTGTGGGTTCTCTTTTCCTCTGTTGGTAATTTCTTTTGATTTGAAAAACTTTTCAGCCAGAGGAGGTCTCATTTGTTGATTATTTTGTGTGTTAAATGTGCATTTTGATTCTTCTCCATGAACTCTGTGCCTACCCCCCTAGTTGTTATCAAGAGATCTTTTCTTACTTGTCCACTGCTGCAATGGTGTCTTTGAAGTCTGAAAGTCTATTTTCACTTTCATTAAAATGGTTTTGCCAGCTTGTGATTGAGGTCTTAAGTTCCTGTATAGCACTCTGAATCTGTTTCATACATTCTATTACTTTCCTATGATGCTCATTCAAAGATTCCATCATTTTTCTATTCTCCTCTATTTTTATTTTATCAGTGTCTTCTTTAGAAACACTTAGTACTTCTTTTATTACAGGTATTATTTCATTTTTTTGCTTCATAAGTCATTTTTTTTGCACAATTGGGGTTCAAACTCATGACTTTGCACTATCCAGGCAGGCACCTGTGCCAGGGAGCTATCTCCCCAGCCCCCATAAGTCACTTCTTTTTTTTTTTTTTTTTTTTTGTCTTTTTGAGACAGGGTCTCGCTATGCAGTTCAGGCTGGCCTTGAGCTCACTTTTGTAGCCCAAGCTGGTCTCGAACACGCACCGATCCTCCTGCCTCAGCCTCCCGAGTGCAGGGATTACAGGCATGCGCCACCACGCTCGGCTCAAGTCATTTCTGATATTATTTCCTCTATACCTTTCTCCAATTGTTTCTTGACTTCAGATGCTATTATTTTAGAGACTTCAGGTGTGTGATTTCCAATTTCTTCTATGCTATTGTCTCCTGTATTTGTTCTGGGTGGGCTTGGGGCCTGAGAGTGTATTTTACTCCTTCTCTTTGTCATTTTGTATATCCCTGACTTCTAATCGTTGGTGTAGAGCTTTGGTAGAGTTTTTACCTTAGCACCAGATCTGGATCTACCAAGTTCAAAGTCGTCCAGGTGGGTGTGGCTTGAGTATGGCTGCTGAGCTCCACTTTTTCATGCTGCAGCACTTGGAGGTGAACCTGCTATGCCACTCTGGTGATATATTCTGCTCCTGGATCAGCTGGATGTGTTCAGTCTCCAGTCTCTCTGCAGGGAGTTCTGTGGCAGTTTTCCACATTGGGCCTGTCTGATGGATGAAGTTCCACTCACATGTTGGGCCTGGTTGCTGGGTTGAGTGAGTTTCCAGTGGACCCAGGGCAGTCCACTTCACACCAAAATGTGGTAGTTATTATTACATCTGAAAGTTATTTTATGAATGAATCAGTTTACATTAAATATAATTCACAATACTAAAGTACATTCTTTAAACATTTCTCTATAGTTATTTAGTTCTTTGAGGGTCCTGGGATATTTTTGCAAAACACTTGCCCACCCAGCTTTATTTATTAAAAAGAAGAGAATCTTTTTTTTAAAAATACTTTATGTTATGACTGGCTCACTGCTCTGGGGGTGGGGCTCTCACAGCATGTGGTGCCAGGATTGAACTGCGGTCCCTGTGGTTGCCTAAGCTTGTCTAAGCAGGTACTTCAGACCACTGAGCTATTTTGCCAGCCCCCAAGAGGAGAATCTTAACCCAGCTATACCACAAGTCACCCAGAGCCTGAGCCTGCTCACAGGAGAGAGCACTTCCAGGAAGCTGGAGAATAGGAGTCTGATTAAGACCTGTGTCTGCCTGACCTTACAATCCATGGAATTTTTACTTCACTTCATTTTTAATTTTACTGAAAACATCCAAATGCTGGAGAATGAGAGCCTCTTTATGGAAGACAGGGTCTCAGTGTCCACTTCCATAGGGACTGGTAACTCAGCGGCTATGTGTTCTTAATAAACACAAGGCTTCATTTTAATCCCCAGAACCAAAACAGCAATGGCAGAAACCACTTTTACTCCCAGACAAAAATTAAAAGCTAGATTGACAAATAAAATACAAAAAAAGAACCATTACTAGCTGGGTGCAGTGGTGTACACCTGTAATCCATCCCTTTGGGAGGCTGAAATAAGAGACTTTCAAGTTTGAGTCCCATCTAGACAATCCAGTGGGACTCTGCCTCAAAATACCAAAAAAAAAAAAAAAAAAAAAAAAGTTTAAAATTAAAAAATGTAGCCGGGCGTGGTGGCTCACGCCTGTAATCCCAGCACTCAGGAGGCTGAGGCAGGAGGATTGGTATGAGTTTGAGACCATCCTGGGCTACAAAAGTGAGCTCAAGGCCAGCTTCAACTGCATAGCGAGACCCTGTCTCAAAAAGACAAAAAAAGAAATTAAAAAATGTAAATTTACATCAAGTTTCTCTCATCTTGTGGTATCACATTAGACCCATTTACAGTGTCAAAACCCCATGGTACTGCTATGAAGAGTATGTTTGCTTGCTCTTGGGTGTTCTGCAAACAAACAGCAGAGCCCGAAGCAAAAGCCTGTTCTGGTGAAACCTCCCAGGTGGGTGAACATCAAAGAATCAACTCTCCTCATGGGGGTTGAGACATCAGGTTACCCATTGACAGATAATAAGTTGGACCTCAGAGTAGAGTGTAAGAATCTTTACATTTAAAACACACTCCCTTCATTCAAGTGAAACAGGATTATTGGAACGATAGGCAGGTCTGTAACCTGGGAACAAGGAGCTGGTTCAGACCAATAAAACTACAAGTGACTGAGTCAAGTCAGTGAAGAGCAGCAGTCAGGCACTAAAGTGTTAAAAGTCCCCAGTTTGAAAACCAAATACACCCCACTACCCTGTCAGTGTTGGGGTGATACCAATTGACTTCTAAAAACCTTTGGTCCTTCAAAGTCCATTTGGTATATACTCTTCCATTGCTACCACTGGTCACATCCTACATGATACATCTAGGGTATGCGGCTCCTTCTGTAGTTTTTATTTTTAATATTTAAGTTTAGATATGATGTCAATTTTTTTGTATTTCTTTAACCAGTGTGCTCTCTTCAGTGACATATATTGTATTGGTGTGTGTATCAATATATACTGATATGTATTACACTTACATATACAAACACATAAATAAGAGGGGGTGGAAGCCATATATTTGCGTTCTCTATAGCCTCTGCAGAGAGATCCTAAGCAGCAAAATCTGGGTGTTGAGATATGCAGAAATGCAGAAGAGTATCAAACCATATTTAATAATAATAATAATAATAATAATAATAATAATAATAATAATAATAATATAATAACAATAATAATAATAAGCTGCCCATGTGTCAAGCTTCTTCAGGAGACTGAGCTGTGCACCATCTTCCCCTTTAGAGTAGAAAGCGATGCTCAGGGTTAGGACCATCGCTCCCCAAACTGAACTGAAACCATTCTCAGTGACAGTGAGGTCCCAAGCTCCTACAAGAACATCCAGTTTCACCAGGAAAGCCAGCATGACAAGGTGTCCTAGCAGAATACCCCAAGAGAAAGGGCAGCTCCCAGCAGCTCCAGTGGCCTCCCCACACAGCTTCCCTAGCAGCCTCTCCCAGGTCTTCTCCAGCCCTGCCTCTGGTGCTGCGGGCAACAGTCCTCAGGTGGGCCTCCCACAGCCAGCACCGCGCTTGTTCAGTTCAGCTGGGTGAAAGAAGCCGACTACCAGTTGGCAAACCACGACAGTATCCATTAAGAATTGACTCTGAGTTTTGTGAAACCCAGACAGGTGATGAGTCAAGTGTCGTCTCAAGGTCAACAGGAAACAAGTTCAGATGAAAAATCATGTAGGTCATTGAACACTTTGTTCATTGGATGAACTATGCTAGAGAGATGATCCAAATGCAACGTGAAGTTAGAAAATTTTGGGGAAACACCTGAGAGCAAGTTCACTGGGCTCAGAGCTGTGGGGGTGGGGGTAGGCCGGCAATGTCCCGAAGCAGAGGAAGCAGCAGCAGCCGCCTTGTAGGTGCTGTAGGATTTGGCAGCCTCGTAGGAGTCAGGCAGCATGGTGGGAGGGAAGGGTCTAAAACTTGGACACAGCGCAGTGTTGCAGTGTTCCTAACGCCATGCTACCAAGGCAACAATGCCTGATCATCACTCGTAGCTCCGGGTTTCCAGTGTGAGTGACTCTGCGTACGTGATGGGTGGTCTGCGTGGAGCTAAAGTGTGCACATCAGCCTTACTCAGGTGTCTGACAGCTGGGGTTGGCTGTTGGCGAGGACAACTCCGGTCTTTTCTGTGTGGCCTCTCCTCCTGTAATTAGCTGGAGTCAGCTTTTTCACAGTGTACTGATATTTGACCCTCGAAGCAGCAAGGACAGAATCTGCAAAACCTTTGAGGAGTAGGCTTTGTAATTGGCCTTACTTTCCTTTCTGTTGATCAAACTGGGAAAGTGGGGCAGATTCTCTGAGAAAGATAAATACATGTTATCACTGACCAGAAAATCAGCAGCAACACATTGCAAACTGTGCGAGGAGGTCTGGTTCACTGGAGACGATCATGTGACAGTTCAGCACAAGAAGTTCTTTCCTCACTATGGCTAATTTCTTTTGATTGGCGTTCTGTGGCATAGATGTGTTTCTTTTTTTATGATGCAGGCTATTTATTTATTTATTTATTTA
Organism: Myocastor coypus; assembly: GCA_004027025.1. NCBI lineage: Eukaryota > Metazoa > Chordata > Mammalia > Rodentia > Myocastoridae > Myocastor > Myocastor coypus. Next base: position 15,369 of record PVJA010030926.1, read on the forward strand.
TTTATTTTTTGAGGCAGGGTCTCACTATGCAGCTCAGGCTGGCCTTGAGCTTACTTTTGTAGCCCAGGCTGGTCTTGAACTCGCACTGATCTTCCTGCCTCAGCCTCCCATGTGCTGGGATTACAGGCATGAGCCAGCACGCCTGGCTACGCCTTTCAAAATTTATTTAATAAGCATTAATATGGCACCCATTCTATTCTTGATGTTATGCTAAATGATAGGGATATGCAGTGAATTAGACCTCTCACTGTGTTCAAAGAAATATAAAACCAGGGGAAGGGGGCCAGGCCAGAAGGTACAGCAGGAATAATGGTGGTTGATAGCAGGCAACATTATCAATAGAGTTGTAAGGGAATCGGGATAACATATGATTTTTTCAAAAGCTGCCTTTAAGTAAGATGTCTTTTTCATTCAAACATAAATTTATTTGTTTATTTCTTCAGGAAAAGCTTGCTTCAGGGAAAGGCATGTAAATACTAAAAATTCTTGGTTCTACATGAAGCTGTCCATGAAAAAATTTTTTAAAAATCCAATTAACAAAATGTATGCATATTTAAACATGTATAAATATGCCTGTTGTTCATTTGTATGTTTTTATATCTATTCTCAATCAGGCTGTCTTTCTCCTTTTCTTATTGTGTCACGTGAGTTTCTTACATATTGCAATTACTAACCCTGGGTCAGATCAATAGTTTGCAAACATTTTCTTGCACTCTGTAGGTTACCTCTGAACTCAACTGATCATTTTCTTTGTTTTGCAGAAGCTTTTCAGTCTGATGCAATACCAGGTGTCTAATGTAGCTTTTATGGCCCATGCTTTTGGGGTCATGTTCAAAACTTTCATTACTTCGATTCCAAATCACAGGATGATGTGATCTGGATGTCCATGCTTGCTCAATACTTAGGAGGCTTCCAACTAGTAATTCTTTAAATAATTTAAATCATTTTTTTTAAGAGAGTACAAATTAGAATTAAAACAAAAATTACAAGTGATACAGAATTTCACTTAGCAAAATAATAGGAATTTCAGAGTGTTTGTTGTAATACAGTGTTGTCTTCCAACCAGTTATTCATATTACCAGATATATGTGTGTAAATTTGGAAGAATAATGAAAAAAAGAGAGAAATGTATAAGAAAATAAGAAGAGAAAAAGTACAAACAACTGAAAAAAAGGGGATGAAACAAATTAAAGCATTAACTGTTCTTTTCCACAGACCAGCAGAGCTGTATAGTGCAGCTGTGCAAACCATACTGCTTCATACGCAGGTAAGTCTCTTTCCCTCGCTTCCTCTCCTGTCCTCCTCAACCTAGTAGTTCTTTCCTCTTGAATAAGTTCATTCCCTTTTCCGGGGATAATTTTTATAATTTTTGTTGTCTATTCTCCTTCTGGAACTTTTGCAGTTTATGTATGAGAGGTAAGCAAAAGCCATAGGTAATATTTAAATTTTTAAGAAAAGATTGTTACCATAAAAGAAATAATTCAGAAAGTCCTCTTTTATGAGTGTCCTTAGTGCCATGATGTCTGCCCTATTTCAATCAATCCTAAAAATTGATTGAAAACATTTGTCTTTCAAGATCATTTAAACAGTGCAAAAGAGCCTGAAGTTACAGGGTGACATATCCAGTGCACCATGTGGATGAAGACCCATCACAGTGATTCTATCTGACAGAAATTGTTGCAGATGATTTCAGTTAGGACATCAGAGCCACCATTAGAGCAGAAGCAGGGACACTCACAGAAGAGTTCCAGGACTACCGTACAAAGTGTCAAGAGCAATGACATAAGTGAATTCAAAACAAAGGAAGTATTCTGCTGGAGATTAATGATAATGTATCTTTTACTGTAATAAAGTTTGTTTTTTTTTTTTTTTGTCTTTTTGAGACAGGGTCTCGCTATGCAGTTCAGGCTGGCCTTGAGCTCACTTTTGTAGCCCAGGCTGGTCTCGAACTCGCACCAATCCTCCTGCCTCAGCCTCCTGAGTGCTGGGATTACAGGCGTGCGCTACCACGCCCGGCTTGTAATAAAGTTTTAAAAATGTAAACATTCTCTGTCATTTACTTAGACAAAACTTAGTTTTGTTTACTTGATGCTTTATCCTAGGTTCTTCTGATTTTACTTTTTAAATTGTTTTCCTCTTTGTTCCTCTAACTGATTAATTTCAAATGACCTGTTTTCAGGTTTGCTAATTCTGAAAAATCGAATTTTCTGTTGAAGCTCTGTATTGGATTTTTCTTTTTTTTTTTTTGTCTTTTTGAGACAGGGTCTCGCTATGCAGTTCAGACTGGCCTTAGACTCACTTTTGTAGCCCAGGCTGGTCTGGAACTCACACTGGTCCTCCTACCTCAGCTTCCCAAGTGCTGGGATTACAGGCGTGCGCCACCTGTATTGGATTTTTCAATCTACCGTTCTCTTTAATATTGGTATTTCTCTTAAACTCCTTTTGTTTATGAGTTATTTTCCTAATTTTTTCAGTTTATCTTACTCTTTTTGCATCTCACTGAATTTCTTTAAACATTCTTTCTTTTTAAAATTTTTATTTATTTATTTTTTCTTGTTTCAGAACCTTTGTTTGTTTATTCACTCATTTTTATGGCTGGCTTAGCCCCCAGGACAGTGCTGGCGCAGCATGTGGTGCCAGGGATCGAACCGCAGTCCCTGAAGCCACCCAAGCTTTCCCAAGCAGGCGATTTAGACCACTGAGCCATCCCGCCGGGCCCCTGAATTTCTTTAAGATAGTTATTTTTAATTACTTTTGTATAATTCACAAATCTTCACCTTTGGGGAGTTGGTTGTCAGGATCTGTTGGTCCCTCAGTGTGATCCACTGTACCTGGAGAAAGACAGCCACAGGAATGAGGAAAAGATAGATAAGACAAGAGCCTGGTTAGATGGTGACTGTCTGGTCAGTGAAACCACTCTCAATCAACTGAAGGGCCTTTATTTACACTTTCACAAAGTTGCAAGACACAAGGTTGCCTGGTGACTAATAGCCCACAATGTTCAGGTGGGATATTTTTCTCAAGAGTGAGGTGGCTTGACTGCTTCAGGAAATGAGGCTTCATCCTGCCCTCCCACCTAGGATCAATTCAGCACTAGGCACTTGCAACATTGGTTATTAGAAATTTAATTTCCTTAATGGTGTTTATGTTCACCCTATTCTTGTGTTGGTATCTGGACATTTGGAGTAGGAAATACCTCTGCTGTCTTTACAGAATGGCTTTAGCCATAAGAGTCTTCACCATCTCTTATGGCATACTTGGTGTGCCTGACAAGATTGTTTCCAGAATCACAGTCAAACCTGACTGGAGCTGGGTCATGTAGCTGTCCCAGAGTCTGCAGTAAGATCTGCACTTGATGGAACTGTGACCAAGAGCTTGGGCAGGTTTGGCTCTTGCCTGGTCTGGCTCAAAGATTTATAGACTTCCTGTGTGAACCTTTTCCTGAAGAAGATAGAAAACAAAAACCTTGCTGCTCAAGCAATCTATGGTAAGGAATGACACCAAGGATCCCCTAGCACATGGTCTGTTACCTGAATACTAAGGTCCCCTGCACCGACGTTAGGGTTATCCTAAGTGAGTGCCTATTTCAGTTGATCCCTGAGCCTCCAGTCTTGGAGCAGTGACATGTATACCTGTGGCACATTCTTTATGTTGGTACAGAAGGGAAACCTACAGTTATTTGGCCTACAGTTACCCCTGCAGTACTCTAGGGCGGGATAGGATCTTAAAGTAGAGCAGAGCTCTAGACACTCCTTTGTTAGGGAGAAAGGGCTGGCAGGATGCCTCCCACTCAGCTGAGAACACCCAGGGCATACAGGGAGCAGAATAATCTTATCATTTTCTAAGTCTCATACCTTATGCTGTATAAAAAAAGTCAAAGAAAATGTATTATCAGTCAGCACAATGGAGATCTCAATGAATGTACTACCTTTTAAATTTAAATCAGGTTAAAATTATGATTACAATAATGTAAATAATTTTCTGTTTGCATGACACTGACTACAGAAAACGTAGAGTTTTGTAGGCTTTTTTCTTGCAACTGTGCAGTGCTTTCCTGAGGCAGATGGAAGATAAATAAATTCCTGCTAATTGCTCAGGTAATCACTGTAGGAATTGTATTGTGAAGGCCTCAGCACAAATCTCAATCTCCATGAACACTCTGGTCTCTTATATGAATGTGTCATCTCCTATGACACCATGACTCTTTTTTTTTTTTTTTTTTTTGAGACAGGGTCTCACTATGCAGTTGAGGCTGGCCTTGAGCTCACCTTTGTAGCCTAGGCTGGTCTCGAACTCACACCGATCCTCTTGCCTCAGCCTCCCAAGTGCTGGGATTACAGGCATGCGCCACCAGGCCCGGCAATTTTTTTTTTTTTTTTTTTTTTTTTTTTTTTTGAGACAGGGTCTTGATATACAGTTCAGGCTGGCCTTCAGCTCACTTTTGTAGCCCAGGCTAGTCTCAGACTCGCACTGATCCTCCTGTCTCAGCCTCCCAAGTGCTGGGATTACAGGTGTGTGTCATCATGCCTGGCTATGACTGTCTTTTATACAGTCTTTTAGAATATCCATCAGAACTGCTCAAATGAATCCTAGTGTAATTGCGCAGTCACAGTCAAAGCTTGTAAGGGAAACATTTTTTAATACAGGACACAGAATTTATAATTTTATTTTATGGTAACCACCCAAGTAGTCAAATACAAAAGAGTGCAGGAGATCTGTCTACACAATAAAGACTGAAGGAATCCAGCTGAGGGCCTGGATTCCCTGGCAATGTCCTTCATGAGTCCAGTTGAAGGCATAGAACCCATCACAGTGGACCCTGTGAGTCCAACTGGAGACCAAGAGCCCATGACACTGTCTCACACAATCCTGTTTCACAGATCTGCACCGCGAAGGCCCCAAGGTCAGAAGTGGAAGCAAGAAAGTCTGTGCCAGTGGGATGAAGAGTCTGTGCCAGCAGGCAGAGGGATCTGCACTGGAGCTGGGAAGCAGCACTCAAAGTAAGAACCAGAGCTCCGCTGAAAAGTCCACCAGCTACCCCAGCTATAATGCAGTCACAGTCTCCTCCCACAAGGAGAACAACCCAGTTCCCATCAGGAAAGCCAACGTGAGAAGCTTCCCCAGGAAACTGGACAGCTGACCGGCTGCCCCTCCAGAGCCAGGAAGCAATGCTCAAATGAATGACCAGGGCTCCGTCAAAGTGAGTGGCAGCCATCTTCAGTGACCACAAGGCTCTGAGCTTCTCTGATGATAACGGTGGAGTCTGCATCAGGAACGTCAGCATGGCAGCTCCTCTTGGAGCACCGACAGCACCACCTCTTCCCATACAGTTTTTCTTTTTACACTGTTGGCAACAATCCTCAGGTGGCCCTCCACACCCGGCACCATGCTGGTTTAGTTCACCTGGGTGATACAAATTGACCACTGGTTGTCAACCTACCATATAGTGTAAATGCTTAATATAGGCGTGGCTCTCATCAGATTACTTTGCTGTTGTAAAGAAAAAGGATCTAATTTAATATTAAGTCTATAGTGACCAGTGTTCTTTTCCTCGGGTAAATGAAATCCTTTGAATTTTAATGATGACATGTATTGTGAACTGAAGTTAAACTGAGATAGAAAACCATAACTCTATGGTTTAAGGTAGTACAGAAAATTAATCTCACATAAATTGTCACAAAAGGTAGATCAAAGATCTATAGACCTGGCTTCCCAGGGAAACTATCACTTTTATTTTATAGTAGAACCTCCCATGGTGTCTGGATATTTATGTATTCATATTTGTTGATTTATTTTAATGCACTTGTGGAGAATGTGGGTGGCTATTAGAAAGCTATATATTTTATTTTATTTTTTATAGTAAATATCCACTTAATAGTGCAATTTTAGCATGAGGGGAGAAAATTTATCATTATTTTTTTTTTAATTTTTTTTTTTTGGAGATAGCTCAGTGGCATAAGCACCTGCCTGGCAAATGCAAGATCCTGAGTTCAATCCCTGGTACAACAATAACAACAACAATAATAACAGTCTAAAGCAGAGCCAAAGAAATGTAATAAAACTCTTAAAAAGGGAAATTCTGCCATCAAATTTATTTGGGATTCATGTTTGTGATAATACATAACTTATAACATTGTTTAAAATGAAGACAAAAATATATTTGTAGTGTTATCCAGAAGATTTTATGAATAAAATATGTAGAACAACGGAGGATAGTTTTCTGTCAAACTAATCTGTACTTGATTGTGGAGAAGAAATAGTACGTGACTCATACTGAATAATTCAGTTAATCTATAGAGGAAAACTATATTCTATATATGAAATCAAACAGACAAAGTCTATCTAAATTGCTCCATCCATTATTTTATCGTTTAAATTTTAATTCAAGGAAATTGATCTCAAATTCCATTGCTTAAACCTTTCATTCTTATGTAGTTTTTACTTGTATCCCTGAGACAATTACTTTGAGAAGAAGCAAGTGGAGACCTTTTATGCTTCCTGTCACCGCTGTAGGTCCTCCTACCAAGTTAGCCTACAGGGATCGTTGTGATGCTGAACTGGCACATGATAAGTTGCGCCTTTATGTAACACTAGTAAATGTTGTACTGCCTTGGATTCTTCCTCTCAAAGCTAGTCATGATTTAATTAGTTCAAACTTATTTTCATTTGAAAACTACCCATTTACTAAGAGAACTTAGCTCACTCCAAAATTAAAGTGAAGGGCAAATTTCCTTCTTCAAGAAAATATGTATTGAATTCCTACTACATACCAAGCAACATTCTGGTCAAAGAGATTTTTTTTTTCTTTTATGGAACCAGGGTTTGAACTCACAACCTTGCACTTGCCAGGCAAGCACTTGTGTGAAGGAGCTATCTCCCCAGCCCCAAAGAAAATATTTTTTTTCAATTTTTTTATTGTTTAAATTTAACAATGGTTATATTACATATTTTCATCATCAGATCAGTTTAGATTAATACATATAGGTATATAAGATTGATCAAACAATTAAACATTAACCTTTCTAAATCCACATTACTTTTTTTTTCCCCTTTCTTTTCTTTGAAAGTTGACATATTGCATATTGTCCTCACAGTCATTCTACAGAGTACAGTATGTGGGCATGGAGGGAAGAAAATTTAAAGGGAGAAGAGGGAGAAAAAAATACAGAAATGGAAGAAAAAGAGATTACAGCCAGGTGTGATGGTATACACCTGTAATCCCAGCACTTGGGAAGCTGAGGCAGGAGGATTGCTGTGATTTGTGAGGTTAGGACCAGTCTGAACTATGTAGTGAGGCCCAATCTTAGAAAAACAAACAAAGAGGTCAGAAACAAGGCTAAAGGACACAGAAGATTATCTGAGATTCAGGAAGCTGATCAAGAAGATGAGAAAAAACAAAAAATGAAACGGAAATGGGGGGCTAGTAAAGAAAGCAAAAAACCAAAAAACCTCTACAAACATCATTTACTCTCACAAAGAAATATAAAAGGGGTGTGAGGGGGAGGGTATGACATCAGCCAGGAATGGTGATGCATGTCTGTAATCCCAGCACTTGGGAGGCTGAGGTAGGAGGATCCCTCCGAGTTAGGAGACTAGCCTGTGCTATAAAGTGAGCTCAAGGCCAGACCGAACTGTATAGTGAGACTGTATCTCAAAAACATAAACAACCACCACTACCACCACCACCACCACCACCACCACCACAAAAAGCTAATGAGCAAAAGCCCAAAACCAAAGAAAGGAAAAAAAAATTCTGTGATCTCAAACCTGTGGTTATCTTTATCTTCTGGGGTCAGTAATATTATGGCAGTATACAATTCAAGGTATGTAGCTGGTGCACACAGAAGAGGCTAGAGCCCAAGTTTGGCTGGACAATCCCAGCAAGCTGGGAGAAGGATTAAGGGTGTTAACTCTGGGACTTTGCAATCCATAGAGATTCAGGCTGAAGCTGATGCCTGGTCCTGGGGCTGAAGCCTGAGTTTTAGCTTATAGCACTCTGGGTGTCTCTTGCAGGCCTGGCCAAGACCATGGCTCCCTGACCATGTGTGCTGTGCTTTTCCCTTACCAGTCACTGGTAGTTTCACACTGGGAGCCCAGAGATGAAGCTGACCCATGGCTGCTCTGACTTCCTGGATCAACTGCGCCCCCTTCTCCCCTGGCATCTGACCAACCACTCTCCCAGGAGTCTGGAGTGGCACAGCAGCTGCTGCAGTACATAGCATCCACTGCTCCGGTTTCTCTGTCAAGGCTTCCAAAGTCACCCACTTTTTACTTTGTCTCTGTAGATTTGATTTTCCTTAGAAAGCTATATATTTTATTTAAGAAGAGAGTATTTCAAATAAATCCAGCTGGGGAGATAGCTCAGTGGCATAATACCTGCCTGGTAAGCACAAGGTCATGAATATGATCCCTGCTATAAATAAAATAAAATAAACTCAAACACACACACACACAGACACGCACATATATATCATATAAATTATGGCCACTCAGCCTTTCCTGAGCATGGGACTGGCACAGCATGTAGTGCCAGGGATCGAATCCTGCGGTTGCCTAAGCTTGCCTAAATAAGTGCTTTAGATGGCTGAGCCATCTCATCAACCCCAATATCAATATCTTGATGTTCATCTTTTTCTTTCCCATTTTTAAAATGTTTTTAAACTTTGTTTATTTATGTTATGGCTGGCTCAGCCTGCACTGGGGGTGGGGCTGGTGCAGCATGTGGCGCTAGGGATTGAACTGTGGTCCCTGTGATTGCCTAAGCTTTCCTAAGCAGGCACCTTAGACCACTGAGCTATCTTGCCGATGCCTTGATGTTTATGTTTGCTTGGGCTTTTCTAAGAATCAAAGCAGGGCTATTGTAACATGAAAGTCATGGCCTAGAAGTCAAGATATGCTAATTATAATCCTTGTAAATGCAGTGGGGGCATAAACTTTTCAGGATCAATTGTCTTACTTGAGAAGTTGATCTAATTTATTTTAGATTTCTTACACTTTAGATATTCTATGTCTGTGAATTTGAAGAGTAGCTCAAATCTTGGACAAGATTCTGGCTTTAAATCATAATATATCAGGGGCTTAAATTAACAGGAACACTGGGACAAAGATACATTCTCAAAAGCTTTCATTTCTGTTTGTTTTTGTCTTTTTTTTAATTAATATATTTGGTTGTTGCAGGGTCTCACTGTGCAGCTTGGACTCATAATAATCCTCCTGCTTTCAGCTTTCCCATTGCTGGGATCACAGGTGTGTGCCACTACCCCTGGACTCTGTGACTGCCTCAGCATGCTCTGGGGGTGGGGTTGGTGAGGCTGGCACAGCATGTAGTGCCAGGGATTGAGCTTCAGTCCCCGTGCTTGCTTAAGTTTGCCTAAGCAGGTGACTTGTCTGCTGAGCTATCTCACAGGCCCCAGTATTTTTGTCTTTTTTGAGACAAGATCTTGCTACACAGTTCAGACTGGCCTGCAGCTTACTTTGTAGCCCAAGGTGGTCTCAACGCTCCTCCCACCTCAGCTTCCCAAGTGTCAGATTCCAGGTAAGGGCCCCCCAGGCCTGGCCCATCTCTCCTATCTCTGTCATCATATCAAGAAGAGCTGACTTTTAAGGAAAAATAAAAATATCTCTATTTAAACTATATAAAAATGGGCAATTGAGATAGCTCACTAGACTAAGAGCCTGCTTTGGCAAGCATATGGGCCTGGGTTTGATTCCCGGCCTCGTATGCCCCTCGAGCCCCATCCCCAGGGGCACACTGAGCCAGCAACTGAGTCTGGCTGTGGTGGTGCGTGCCTGCAATGCCCACGCTGAGGAGGCTGAACACTGGAGGATCACTATGGGTCTGAGCTGTGTAGTGAGTCCCTGTACCAAATACCTAAATGAAAAATCTATATAAGAATACTACACATGTGAGCCGGGCATGGTGGCTCACGCCTGTAATCCCAGCACTCGGGAGGCTGAGGCAGGAGGATCGGTGCGAGTTCGAGACCAGTCTGGGCTACAAAAGTGAGCTCAAGGCCAGCCTGAACTGCATAGCGAGACCCTGTCTCAAAAAG
>PVJA010030927.1:0-25364 GCA_004027025.1 Myocastor coypus
AAAAAAAAAAAAAAAAAAAAGGGGGGGGGGGGGGGGGGGGAGGGGAAGCCGGGCCAAGGATCCTGACCCAGCCAGCCTATCAGCGGGTCGGGTCAGGGCTGGAACAAGGAGTTAGCCGCAGGAGTGCAGAGGCGGGGCAGAGGGGCGCAGGCAGCTTACCCACGGCGGACGCGCGAGCTGTGCTACCGGCTTGGACTCGGTGGGACTGGAACCTCTGCTATTACTTCTGTCCATGTTCTTTTTATATCCTTTCTATTGACTCCTTCTTTCTCATTGATTTCTATTAATCTCACGTTGTTCATTTTTGCATCATCTTGCAGGTATTGAATTATTTTTCCTGCATCCTACTTGTTTTTAAGAGATCCTTTGTTACCTTTTCACTAGCTGTGACTCTGTCTTCAAGATGTGAAACTCTGTCTTCACTTTTGTCCATACGGTTTTGACAGCTTATGATTAAGATTTTTGTTTTTCTGTGTATCTCTTTAAAACCTCTTCATGTGATCTATTTCTTTCCTATGTTCCTCATTTCCAGATGCCATCATTTTTCTATTCTTCTCTAATTTTTTTTATCAATGTCTTCTTTAGAAGCATTTATTAATTCTTTCATTATAGTTGCTCTTTGTTTTTTTACTTTAGAGATTTTTCTAATCTAATTTCCTTCCTACTTTTCTTGTTATTTCCTTACTTCAGATGCTATTCATTCAGAGATTTCTTCTTTTAATTCAGAACTTATTGCTGATCTGATTTCCTCTATACCTTTCTGCATTTGTTTCTTTACTTCAGATGCTATTGATTCTGAGTTTTCAGCTGTATGATTCCCAGTTTCTTTTACGTTAGTGTCTCTTGCATTTGTTCTGAGTGGGCTTGAGGCCTGAGGCAGTGTCTTGCTCCTTCTCTTTGCCACTTTGTGTAGAACTGTCCTTTGGCCGTTGGTGTAAAGCTTTGGTGAAGTTACGTCGTTAGCACTTACTATAATTCATGTTCAAATCAACCAAGTTGGAGGTTGTCCAGATGTGCTGGCTGGGTCTGGCTGCTGTGTTCCACTTTTTCCTGCTGCTGCTCATGAAAGTGAACCTGCTGCTCTCCCCTGGCGGGATTTTCAGCTCCTGGATTGCCTGCCAAGGTCTCAACCCAGGTTCTCTGCAGGGAATTTTGCTGTAGGGCTCCACAGGCAGTGCCGAGTCTGGGGTCTGCAAAAATCCCTATGTTATGCAGATGCTGGTCTCTAGGCTCTTGGCAGGCAAGTGTCTAAATACCATCATTTAGGATTATCCAGACCCAAAACATCAAATGATTCTGGATTCTTCTTTTTCTCTCCTGTCTTCATTCAATCAAAAAAACAAAAAATAAATAACAAAAAACAGAACAAAAAAAGCCTTTCAAGTCTTTCTTACAACTGCATCTATGTCATTCCTTCTCATCCCTTTCTTAACTGAATTTTGCATGTGGTCTCATCAGTTTACAGCAATGGCACTTTTAGTAGCTTTTAATATTTCTGTTTCTGAGGACTGTCTTTTTCCAACCCACGGAGAACCTGCTAAAACAGAGGTCAAATCATTCTCCTCTTCCATTCAACAGCCTCTGACTGCTTAGCATCAGGTATGGACCAAAACCCAGGCTTCTTACGAATATTTGCAAGGCCCTGATCACTTTACCTTCTCTAGTGTGGGCTTTCTCAAGTTCCTTAAACATGCTGAGCTCTTTCTTTCCTGGGGCTTTTAGAGTTTTCAATATTCTTTCTTCTCCAATCTATTCTTTATTCACTTCAGATGTCTTTTTAAATGCCCCCAACTTAAGGCATCCCTTAGCTCCCTATTCCTTTACCATCCTATTTATAACATCTATAATTATGTCCAAATTAGTTATTGCCTAAACGATTTATCACCTGCTCACCAGTGTATCTTCTCAGCTGCTGTCTGTAGCATAGGAGTCTCTGCCTGATATCAATAAATATTTTTTTGTCATTGATGAATATACATGATAGTGGAAATACAGTAGTAAAGGCACAGTACTTTTTATATACTCCTTATCTTTGAAGACAAGAGCAACTTTTAGATTGAACCTCTACTCAAAGATGCTTTTAACGTTTGGTTAAAGACATAGGAAAACATACTTTTAATGATATAATGGTAAGATTTTGCCTCTACCTTTTGTGCAGTGTAGTTTCTGTGATTTATTCCTGCTATGTCCAATGTTGATAGCCTCCTGGAGTTAAGAAGATGTGCAACATCTTATTTCTCAAATCCATAATCTTGAGTCCTGTTTAGAATAGGAGAAAATTAAGATATCAATGACCTAAAAATTCTTCAATGAAAAGTAGCAACTGCAGTGTTCTCTAGGCTGAAAGCATGTGTGACAGTCCTGGCATGGGCATCAGGAATTTCTGGAAAATGTGAGCAGCATACATTAGTCATTCATCATTAAGCCGTGGAGGCTGTGTATTACTTTCAGCTGTGTTCCTGTTAATAGTGTTTGACATTTATGTACCCCAGGGCCCTTTCGGTTGTAAATGACTGGAATCCAATTTAAACTCGCTTAAGCAAAGAAGGTTATTTATTGACTGATGTAACAAGCAGGTCGTGGATAGAACCTGGACTTGGGTTCAGTGCTCATAGCTTCAGCTCTGCCATTCTGCCTTGATTTTGCTTCTCACTGTGGAGGTTTATACACTGGCTTCACATGCATGGATAGACTCTCACTATACCAATTCTAGGTCAAAGGATTTTGGGATGCAAATAAAGAGCCTTTCAGTAACTATTGCTAGGGAATCCCAGAGATGGTTGTCATTGGTTAAACTTAGATCTGGGATCTATACTAACCTTGTCACCATGATGGGGTAGGGGTGATGTATTCACCATTGAACCAGAGTTGCTATTTGATCACTCATTTGGCAAAGGGATGGGGAAATATATTACTGACAGCTCCTCTAAGAATGCATGGAGTGGGAAAGGTGCTCCTTAGAAACCAAAATAGAACGTACATCATATTGATCAGGTAAAGTATTAATGTGGTTACCATTCACCCATCAACAATACTTTGTATTTCTATAGTTCACAAAGTCTCTTCAAAATATATTGTGAGAGAAAAGAAAAACTTCAAGTGTTATGTATTATTATTTCTGAGTTTATTCTAGCAATTGGAAATACGGCACTGGTAGTATTATATATGCAGTACTGGGTAATCCTATGAATTACAGCCTTCAGAACAATACTGTCAGGAATCAATAGAAATGAACAGAATAAAGACAAAACAAGGAGATGAACAATGAATGTAAATAGAGGATATAAATCAGAGAGATACATTTTAGAAGAAGAGAAGTGGAAAAGAAATAATTTCAAAGCCTAGGAAAATAAAAAGTATAGTTATCAAATTAGATAAATAATATTTGCTTCATATTTTACTTTGAGAAATTTAATTTCTACTTTCTAGCTATTGTTATCATGTAAACATTGATATGACATGAACGTTTATACCATACGCTGGCTTATACCTTGATGCTGGCTAAGCAAGCGCTCTGCCACTGAGATGCATTCCCATCCCCTTTTCAAATTTTATTTTGAGGTGGGGTCTTGGTTAGTTGCCCAGGCTTGTCTTGCACTTGAGATCCTCCTGCCTCCGCCTCTGGGTAGAGGGAACTGCTGGTGTGTGCCATCATGCTGATCTACACCTTGAAATTCTTTCTGTGGTCTGTTTGGTTATCTCACATCTTGCCATGCTTCTTGGTAAAATCTATATCTGCCTGTGAAACAAATACAGTTAATCTTATTTGTTTTTGACACTTACCTACTTCCTGATTCCTGCTTCTTATTTCTCTCATAAATTTGTGTGTGTGTGTGTGTGTGTGTGTGTGTGTGTGTGTGTGTGTGTGTGTGCTTTTAAACATGCTGTTATAGGGAGACAAATCCTAGTGAATTAGTAATAGCTCAGGCCGGCGGTATAGCCCAGAGGACTAAGCGCTTGCTTAGGTAAGTTCAGGGGCCAGGTTTTGACTCCTGGCGCTGCCTGTTACACCAGCTCTGCTCTCGGGCATGGTGAGCCAGTGGTGGAGTCCGTGCATGGTGACACACACTTGTAATACCAGCACTTGGGAGGCAGGAAACAGAAGGATCACTATGAGTCAGAGCTGCATAGTGAGACCCTGCACTAAAGGAATAACTAACTAAATAAAATAATAATAGCTCAAAGGCACCTGAATATTCTTTATTCCTTGCTCATTAGAATAGTGTTATGGTGATGAAGACATCTACAGTCGTGCTAAAGAGACCTGCCTTGCATCACCCAGCTTGCCTGTAGCTGTTGTTTCTTTGCCTACAAGGGCCTTCTCTCTAGCTTCTGTTTTCTCATCCTAGGACAAATGCCCGGTTATCAGCCAGTGTTCCTCAGTCCACTTAACAAGATGAACTTGCACTGGCTAATAGAAAGTGTTTTTTATTTAAAAAATTTCATTTTTACTAGTACATGTTTGCAGTAATAAGGAATAAATTCATCATGAGTTGGTACATTTATATAACATATCATAATTTTGTTATTTTCTCTCACAAAGCCACCTTCTCTCCATTTCTTAATCCCCTTATCTTCTGCAAAAGATTTGCATCTTATGTCTATCTTTATTTTACTCTTTGTTTTTCCTTTGAGCTTCTCATATAAGAGAAAACATGCAATATGTAACATCATGTACCTGATTTATTTTCCTTAATATTATGATCTCAAGGTGCTTCCATTTTCCTATAAACAACTCAAATATATCCTTCTTTATAACCGACTAGTACTTTCCCTTTTGAAAATTCCCATAGCATCCTGTTTTTTTTTTTTTGTTTGTTTGTTTTTTTTTTGCTTTTTCTCTTCACTACCATTGGTACTATTTGAGAAGACTCACAATGTTTTGAATGTCACTATGGACACTTCTGGTTATTTATCCCTAGGTCTTTTTCCTTTCTAAGTGTCCCTAAACTTGGCACTTTAGAGGTAGAGCATGCTCCATAGGCCCAACTCTGCGCCCCATCAGTCCTGCTGTGCTTGTTTCTGTAGACCAAAGCAGTGACAAGGCTGTAAGCTGAGCACAGCCCTCTGTGGTGATGAAGTTTTGGCTTTCTTTGTTCTGTCTTGTTCCAGGAAGTGATAACCAAGTCATGAAGTGGGAAAAAAAAAAACACCCTTAAGGGGTGAGTTTGGATTTGCATTGTGATTTTTTCAAATCTTTCAGTGAGTTGGAAAAATCTAACTGACTTGGCATATTTTTCCTTGTTTATTTTTTAAGAGGTACACAAAATCTCGTATTACGTAAGTTATGATAAAGCTCAACGGGGGGACAATTAATCAAGAATCTAGCCCACAGTCAAATAATGTTTTTCATACCGCAGATTGAGCTCATTGTTCTTGTTTCTGTTTATCTTTATGGAGAGACCTCTCTGGTTACACTTTTCACATCTAACCTCACTTACCGCTGTATCTATTCTTTCTCTCAATTTTTTGAAGATAATTTATAGTGTTACAATCATGACAGCTTGGAGGATGTGGGCAAACGGACAGCTAGCTGCACCTTTTCTCAGGAGAATGGAAGCACAGTGTATGACTAACAAGATTTTGAAAAAATATCCCCCCTTAAGGCAAATTCCAACAAACATGTGGTAATGAGCCTTGACCGAATACGGATGCTACAGTCTACAGTTGATCTCATATATATAGACCTCATACAGTTGGAACTTGTGACCCTTGGCTCCAACACCTCACCTTCTCCTAATTGTTCTGTTCTGGTTTTGTGTGTGAGATCTTACTCTATGTACATTCTGCACTTATGACATAGCGGCAGTCTTACTGCTCACTAGTTGACTTATTAAATAATCACCCTCACTTCTTTTAACAAAGTTTTCTGTCATTTCTCAGTTAAATGAAGGTCATTTAAATGAAGCTAGATTTCTAAAGTGTCATTTCTTTTTTTAATATGGGTTTAAAATTCTGTTAATTTTAATGAAAAAGAAATAACCACGAGAGTTTCAAGACAGGTTAGTAGGACAGTTACAATAATTAGTACATTGCATACTGTTGTCTTCATAGTATTTGTTCAGAGTACAAGATGCAGACATGATATTTTTTCTAAACACTATCAGTACAAATCATTCTTCTCATTAAACTAAGAGAAAGTAGTTGTATATATGAGAATCTGTATTATAGCATCCTATAATTTGGTGTCCCCAATTTTCTATATATTTTGTACAGGGTCTGACTATACAGGTCACGCTCATAATGTTCCTTCCATTTTCAGCCTCCCCAGTGCTGGGATTACAGGCATGCACGGCCATGCCCAGACTTGGTTGCCACCTGGGCATGTCCAGGGGCAGACCCAGTGAAGCATGTGGCGCTGGGGATTGAATCTGGGTCTCTGCACTTGTCTAGGCAGGCGCTTAGTCTGCTGAGCTATCACACTGCCCCTGTTTTTTTTTTTGTTTGTTTGTTTTGTTTTTGTTTTTCCTGTATTTAGGACAGAGTCTACAGCATCTATAGGGTCTCACTACAGACATCTAACTGGTAGTGATTCTCTTGTTTTCATCCTCCCAAGTGTTGGGATTATAAGTGTGAGCCACCACGCCCAGTCTGAATCACCATCTCAGCACACCCTGAGGGCAGGGCCATCATGGCACACCAGGAATCAAACCCCTGCCACTGTGCTTTGCCTACGCAGGCACTTTAGTCTGCTCAGCTATCAGGCTGGCCCCGTCTCGTTGTTTAAGTGAAACAGTTTAGAAGAAGGAAGTCTCCTACATGTTGACAGGGTTTATTGTCTTATTATAAGATAAATAATTGGGAAAATGCTCTCTGTTGGAATTCTCCTTTGGGTTACATCTGTGAAGCAGGAGGGTCACAAGTGCCTTCTCATAAAAGTCCATCTGCTATGCACACACAACTGTTGAATCATCCAGCTCAAATTGTAACTTTATTCTCCATAATGAGGATATTTTTACATTTCAGATTTCCTTTCATTTCTTCCTAATTTGTTGATTTAAGAATGGTTAAAAGGAAACATTCATAATAATTGACTAAAAACTCATTGAATGGGGAAGATTGGCTATTTTACCTTTGCCAGGAGCTTGTTCTTGAAGGATGGAGTGCTATTAGGCTCCAGTGACAACCTTCTCTGCAGGTTGATAGGAATGGACTCACACACACACACACACACACACACACACACACACACACACACACACTCATACCCCTAACACGGTGTGCACTTATGGGGCTGTGCTGCTGACAGTTATATTGGTTGAAGTTCAGTAAAAAACTAAAATGTACAGCTCTCAACTAGCCTTTCAGAGTGAAGATTACACATTCAATTAAACTCAAATTGCCCAGTTCCACCCTTTATCCTGTAAAACACCAAGACCTAATAGAAAAGGCAACCTGATACTTACAATGGATGCTGTTACCCTGCTCAGTCATTCTCCAGACAGCTATAAACTGAGGATGTATGTGGGATGCTTCTCTGGCCTTGTATCCCTTAGCAGCCTATCTGGAAAAAAATCAAATTTTATATGTCTAAAGATCCTCCTTTGTAAGTTGGAGAAGTAGAGGGTGTTAAACTCCAAAAGCACACTTGGACTCTGGCAGGTCATGTGATGGATTCTAAAGTGATTCTTTGCAGATGTTACTCTGCTGCTCATGACATATTGTCTTTGCACCGTGGCTGGGCAACAGAAAGTGACCAGCCTAAGGAGGTGATGTGAGGAGGGCAAGGGAGGATTCATTTGTGTGGATGATTTCATGAGAAGAGTAGTTGGAGCATCACACACTTCAGAAAAATGGCCAAATGATATGCACTGGGCAGGACTGCTCCTACTTGCTCTTCCAAAAGAACCTGTAATACAGATGTTACCACTGTAGTTACAACAAAAAATTCCTTCCTTAAAAACTAAATTGAAGCTGGACCTTGGAGAACCATGAAGTTAATGTCTTCGTGACTCAGTTTCTCTGAGCAATCTTTGTAAACACTTCTAAAGCACTTTATGAGCTCTGAAAACAGTTGGGGGAAGTACAGCCATGTAAAGGTTAAATGCTAAGTACATTGCTGGAAATCATATAGCAAAAATGAGGAACCAGCAGAACCCTGACATGCTGTGGGCCTAAGGCAGCGTTCTGTACTGAGCTGCATTGATGAGCCTACAGGAAAGCTTTTTAAAAACATTTAAAAATTATTTTATTTTTTATTATGGCAGGCTTAGCCTGCCCTGGGCGTGGGGCTGGCACAGCATGTGGTGCTGGAGATCAAACTGCAGTTCCTGCAGTTACCTAAGCTTTCCTAAGCAGTTGCTTTAGACCGCTGAACCATCTTGCTGGCCCCTTGCAGGAATTTTCTTTTTTTTAGAATTTTTAATTTTATTTATTTATTTTTTTCTTGTTTCAGAATCTTTATTTGTTTATTCACTCATTTTTATGGCCGGCTCAGCCCTCCCCGAGGGCAGGGCTGGTGCAGAACGTGGTGCTGGGGGTCAAACCGTGGTCCCTGAAGACACCCAAGCTTTTCCAAGCAGGCGCTTTAGACCACTGAGCCATTCCGCCAGGCCCCGCAGGAATGTTTTTAAAGTCCTTCTTTCACTTGTGATAAAACTTTTTGAAAATGTTGGCTATATGGGCATAAATCTTCCACTCACATAGATCCCTTTTGTTTTTATTTAAATTTGGGACATAAGGATGAGAGTTCTTTCCTTAAAGAAGTTTGCTTGTTTGTTTGTTTGTTTGTCTTTTTGAGACAGGGTCTCACAATGCAGTTGAGGCTGGCCTTGAGCTCACTTTTGTAGCCCAGGCTGGTTTTGAACTCATACCAATCCTCCTGCCTCAGCCTCCCCAGTTCTGGGATTATAGGGGTGAGCCACCATGCCCGGCAAGAAGTTTGTTTTTTTCTTAATTATTTGAATTTCATAGATGATATTTTTTGGCCAAAAAATATTTCTGCAGTAGTTCTCTTTTGTATTATATTACTTAATTTCAGCAACCATAATTTAATTTGACTTATAGTTGCTCTTCTTCTGAAATACAACCTTTCCTTGTGCATGTCTACATGCATTTCTTACTTTTATTTCTAAACCAGTGATACTATATTTTTAGGAATCAGTCAAGCAAAGCAGGTGAATATATTGAACCCAGCAAGATGGTTCAGTGGTCTAAAGCACCTGCTTAGACAAGCTTACACAACCACAGGGACCACTGTTTGATCCTGGCACCACATGCTGTGCCAGCTCCACCCCCAAGGCAGTATGAGTCAGCTAAAAAACAACGCAGGTGAATATATATGCAGGATGCTTGTTGTAGTGGCTCTCAGCAGCTTACACTTCAAGTTAGCTCAGCATCACAAATATGTATAAATATATATTCTATCTTAGCTGAGATAGGACAGGTAAGGCAGTATTTTTAAAACCACTTTGGGATTCCAACATATAATTCCTGTGCTTGGGTGTTGTGATGGTAATCTCATCTTGATCAGGTTGAGAAAATCCTAGGAAATTAATAAAGAACAGTTCTGGGTGGGTCGATGAATGTGTTTCCAGAGATGATTAGAGTGTGAGCCAAGTGAGGAAGGAATCTTGCTCTGAACATGTGTTACTATCAGAGAGAGGCCCCGATGGAACAAAAACAGAAAGAAGAAGCACACCTACACAGGCCCACTCAGTCGCTGTGCTATCGGCCAGGATGTAGCCATTGTGGCTCTTTTCTTTTCTTTCTTTTCTTTTCTCTTCTCTTCTCTTCTCTTCTCTTCTCTTCTCTTCTCTTCTCTTCTCTTCTCTTCTCTTCTCTTCTCTTCTCTTCTCTTCTCTTCTCTTCTCTTCTCTTCTCTTCTCTTCCCTTCCCTTCCCTTCCCTTCCCTTCCCTTCCCTTCCCTTCCCTTCCCTTCCCTTCTCCTTCTCCCTTTCCTCTCTCTCTCTCTTTCTGATACAGGGTCTCGCTCTACAGTTCACACACATAATGATCCTCCCATCTCAGCATCCCTAACACTGGGATTACAGGCATGCACCACCACAGCTGGGGTTCCAGGGCCCGCAAGGCATACAGCACTGGGGATCAAACTTCAAACTCAGGACTTTGTGCTTGCCAGGCAAACACTCATGCCACCGAGCTGTCTCCCCAGCCCTCCGTTGTGATTTTCTATACGCTCCCTGCCATGGTGTTCTGCCACACCAGCAGCATAGCAGAAGTGGTGCTAGATGTCATGGGTTGTACCCCTGAAATCATAGCCATGAACTACAACAAATCTTTCTTCTCTTGTATTTTATCAAGGTTATGACAAGGAGACTAACATATAAGCTTTTCCAGAATCCTCAAAAAGCCAGAAAAAATGTTTATCATAAACAACTTGTAAACATAAACTATTCTTATTGTGCCAAAAGCTATCTTTTGGCCCATAGTATTCTTTCACATCATTGAACAAAATTCATTTCTTTTGCTAACATTTTGCCTTTAATGTGTAATCTGATAGGGGGATTGCTCGCACATTTTTGTTTTAATTCAGGAGCAAAAGGGAAGGAAGAAATAAATATTGACGGCAGTAAAAGTTTAAAGGTAGAAGAGAACTTAGAGAAAAGATACTTCGGGTGTCATTTTCTAGATGAAAGAGCTTGTGGAGTCAGGCGACTCCCTCAAGATGTTTGAAATGTTACTAGCCTTCTAAGTGGACTTCACTTAGAATGAAAAATATTATATATTTTTTAAACAATAACCAACTGCTTAGTGTTTTGATAAAATAGCCTGAGCAAAAGAGTTCTGGAAATTAGAAGGACCATATTTTTCAAGTTTGCATTTTTGATAGTAGGGTTGCACTGTGATACAGCCATAGAGCAGAGCTGCAGGAGGAAGTGGCATATGGGGGCGTCAGCTTACAACTCCAGAGTCCAAACCAGCCCTTGAGCAAAGCGGCAAAGCCTAATCTGTAATAATAAATATTATTACTCTCTCTAGGTATAAGGCTTGGTGTTTGTTTAAAACAGCATTTGTTTTTCGTTATTTCTTTGTTTAGGATTATTATTTTGAAGAGCTATTAAAGAGGTTGAAAAAGGGGAAACAAATACATTTATTTATAGGACATAAATTAAATGTCAGTAGAAGATGTGATGAGGGCAAATGTTTAAAAAGGAAAAAATGAGAGAAGATGTTAAAAGTAGAGACAAAATCTCTTGGGATTTCTTAGAGCTAGAAAGCACAAGATCAAAATAAACTTTATTGAAAGGATGGGGGGCCTGCGGCATAGCTCAGTTGTTTAAGCACCTGCCCAGGCAAACACAGTCAGGCACAGGGGACCAGGATTTGATCCCAGCTCCCCATGCCTTACCAGACCCTCCCTTAAGGCAGCCTGAGCCAGCCCCAACCAAAAAAAAAAAAAAAAAAAAAAAAAAAAATCCTTTTATTGGAAGGAACTTCTCCACTGACCACAAAATAAGCATCCATCTCAACCTGAAACTCATGCTGCCTCATAACACAGTTAAGTGAGAACACATTAATGATAATATGGAGCTTGTCACTAGCACCTCAGGAAAAAGTTTTCAAAGCACATGTTTTACTGATTCTGTAGTTCTACTCGAAGAGGGAAAACTCAAGCCTCTGTTTAATATAGAGGAAAAATGACTCAATTTCAGGCAAGTGAGAGGATAGGTTCAGATACTGGTAACAGCAAAAGGTCCCTGCTGGGAGATACTAAGAATTAGTGGGTAGAAAACAAAGAATAGGGCACGAAGAACACTGAGTTTCATTATAAGGGTTCCACTTAATGTGATGCTCCGAAAAAGCTAACTCTTATGTTCAGTCTTATTCTTTGTCTCTTCTGGCCAAGAAATGTGAAAGTGGGGGGAACTTTCTTTAAAAAACATACCTGTGCTTATAATTTGTGCACTACTGGGCGATCACTGATTTTTCTCTCCTAAATTAAAAGCAAGCAAATAACTTCCCTATAAGACACCTCCAATTATAGTACAAAGGCAAAATTTTAGCAAATGAAATGAATTTTGTTCATAAAAGGATGGGAAGAAATATTATGAGCCAAGAAAATAGCTTTTTTGCACAATAAAAATAGTTTTAGTTTACAAATTGTTTATTGTGACAATTTATTGCTTCTGGCAGTATTCTTGTGATATTGTAGTACCTAGATCCAGAACTTGCACTAAGATTAAATCATTCTTCCTATTTACAGTAGATTAAAAAGAATAAAACATTGAGAAAAACTTGATATGTATTTTAAGTAAAATTCATCATTTAAAATTTTAAGTACTTTTTCATTGACATATTACAACTATATGTTTTAGGAACTGTAATGTGATGCTTTCATTCATATGTGTATTTGGTTAGTGATCAACTCAGGGTAACCAGTACCTTGAAGTTATACCAGTTTTTATGGTGAATACACTCAAAATTCTCGATGCTAAGTATTTTGAGGCATAGCATACATTGTCATTTGTTATATTTGTCCTTCCTGGCCATGGAAAACTAGAATTTATTTCTTCTAGTAAACCATTACATTATGCTTGCTGACGGCCCTCTTTTCAGTTCTCCTTTACTCTATTCTTTCCAGCTTCTGGTGAGCATCATTTACTCTAAATTTTTGTGATACTAATTTTTTATATGTTTTACTTATTGGTGAGATCATGGGATGTTTATCTTTCTGTGCCTGACTCACATGCTATAACATAACATCCTTTCAGTTTCCCCCTATTCTTTTTAAATTTTATTAATTTTAATAAGAAAGAAATAATAATGAGACAGTATCAAAACACATGGGTAGGTCAGCCACAATAATTAATACAATGCATATTATTGTCTTTACAGCAGTTTTTCAGAGTACAAGATGAGGATATAACTTTTCTAAATGCTATTAGTACAAATATTTCTTCTCATTGAACTAAGAGAAAGTAGTGTGTATATAATCCAGTAGACCATAGTAGTAGTGGGTTATCAGCAGAGCTGGCAATGTCAGAAGCTATTGACTTGAGCCTTTTACAGTTCAGCATATTAATCTGGCTTTCCTTTTTGTACCTCATGGTTAAACTTTTCTGCTGGATGGTTCAGGCCAAGTTAAAGCAAGACCTATATAAGAAAACATGTAACTTTTGTATCTGACAAATTCAGTCAAATCCCCTCAGGATTTATCCTGAAACCATGTACAGCAATTTGTAGAACTGTTGTCAGTGTCAGCCATCTGGATGAGTCACGGCCATTTCTTGATCTATTTGTTCTCTGTGAAAGCCTGATAGAATGTTTTCTCTCTAGATGACTCTCTTTAGGCACACTATACATCATCGATCCCTTTCCTCTGTGGCCCCAGAAAATTTGGGACACCACTGAGTTATAGTTGAGGTTTTCTTATGTCCTGAGTCCTCACTGACCTAACAGGGCTAGAGACAAAATATTGGCTATATTTGTAGTACTCCTTTTATCTAAGTTTTTGGTCTCCAAACTTAAGTTGTTAACCTTCCAGAAGAGAAGCTTAGTGATACTATTACTCTATAACATAGGCACTTGAGTTTATCCTTGTTCTTTTGAATGACAGGATTCCATGATGTTTTATGACTAAACAGTATTTCACTAGGTATAGGTACTACATTTTCTTTTTTAAATATAGAGGCCTGACCATGTTCCTAACTACAAACTTGACTTCTTGGAGGAAACAACCCCAGTCACAGGGCATTTTTATAAAATGGTGATGGCCCAATGTGATTTCAACAAAGAGCAGAGCCTTGCACTTAAAATACAATATGGCAAAATAACTAAACAAATAAATAAGTCAATAAATACAGCATGGTGAAGTTTCCCTTGGCATCCTTTAGGAGGACCCAGAGAGAAAGATATTCTAAGGAACATTAAACACCTAATGATAAGTAAGTTGGGAGTCATGCTCTTGAATCAAGGTTTAGCCAGAGACAAATCTTGGAAAAACTGAAGAGCATCAGATATGCCTATACTGCTTGGGTCCAGGCTACCATTTGCATTGAAAAGAAGGTTGAAAATTCTCTCTTTGGTTGACCTTTTTGCCACTTTATTCTCCTTCTAGCCTCCAAATTTAGTGAGGCATAGATACAGGGTTGCTTCCAGAGAAAGAAGAAGAAGAAGAAGAAGAAGAAGAAGAAGAAGAAGAAGAAGAAGAAGAAGAAGAAGAAGAAGAAGAAGAAGAAGAAGAAGAAGAAGAAAAGGAGGAGGAGAGGAGGGGGAGGAGGAGGAAGAGGAAGACGATGACCACATAGTGGAGGAAGGTGAGGAGGAGGCAGGGAAGGAACTAGTGGAGGAGAAGGTGGAGGAACTAGTGAAGAAGGAGAAAGAGGAATGACTACTCAAGTAGATAGAATAATAGAATGTGGTATTTCTGAAAATACATGATACTCCTCTAATACCTCTGTGACAGAGCAAGAGATAGAGAATGAGTATTATAATCCATTTGTTACTCTAAGTAGCCCTAGGCAACAAAATCAAGATTCATCATTCCAACAGAAAGATCAACAAAATTATATAATTCAGGTTAGTATGAACTTTAGTCAGTGTAATATCTTTGAGTGTTTACCATACATTTTGTTCTCTTTCATAATGAGATATGGAACTAATACAATGCCAAGGATATGGCATTAACTAGGGTGTCAGTCATGACTTTATTTATCTCTGCTTCCCTGTTAAACCCATAGAGCATACACATTTATAGTAATTAATAAGATATCCATGTTCTTTGCCCTCACAGAGCCTAGTAATATTGGATGAGTTTCATAAACTCTCTGGACATCTGTAAGCGGGAGAGTTGAACCAGATGGTTTTAAGTGTGCCTTCAAGCTCTAAAACTGAATGCTTCTAATCTCTCCCATGAGCATGGACGAGAGAGGGGGACTGTGGTTTCTGCACTTTCCTTGCTTCTATTCCTTCATTCTCCCCAGAGCTTTAGAGGCTTGAATAAAAACAATAGACTGAATACCTCCTTTCAGACAGAAATGCTAGAGAGAGAGAGAGAATCAGGGAAAAAGAGGAAGAGATTCTAAACCACAGGATTTAAAAGGCTGTGGTTTCAATTTGGAAAGCTTTTAAAATTGAGAACATATTTTTTTTGGTGTACCCCTTAATGCTTTCTCCAACCAGCATTAATCCCACACTCTATTTGCATAGCTTTGTGATCTCCTAAAGTACGATTAAGAAACCCATGGATAATCTGTAGCACTCCCCCCGCATCATGTTGCAGGCACTGGTGGAGTGCTTGCTTGGATTCACTCTCTCACAAACTTAGGAGGTAGAAATAAATACACTCTCATTCTCAAAGAGTTCAAGTAACTCCATCAGGTCACATTAGTATGCAGGAGACTGGGGTTTTTGGAATTGCTAACCCACACTGTCTCACTTAGGTGGTACCTAAGTAAACTACTACCACCACTGTGGGTTTTTTTTTTTATTACTGTTTATTAGGTAGTGTTACTAATGGAAGTTCTTGATACCATTTCTTGTCAACCATATAGGGATGAGTAGCTTGTTAGAATCTTACCTTTCATTTCCCTTTTGCCACTAGTGGAAAGAAAACAAAACAAAACATAATGATGACTTGAGTTAGCTCTCCTATTGGTTTCCTTAGGGCTTATGCAACAAATTACTAAAAATTTGGTGGCTATATGCAACAAACACATATTTTCTTCCAGTCCTACAAGCCAGAATTCCAAAGTTAAATTACTGGCATGGTCAGGTCTTTCTGGAGGCTCTGAAAGGGAATCTCTTCTCTGCCTCTTGCCTCACTCCTGGCAGCTGTGAGGAATTCTTACCATTCTTTGATTGGTAGCTGAGTCATTCCAAGCTATGTTCCACCTTTATTCATCCCTTTCCCAGGTATCTTGGGTCTCAAAGGTCTGTTCTGTTCTTACGAGACTATCATTTGTGGGGTTTAGAGCCCTTCTTAATTCTACAACACTCCCACGGTGAGTTCTCTAATGCAAATGCATTTTCAAGGACCAGCATCCAAATAAAGTGACAATTATAGATGGTACATTAGGGTTTGATTTTTTCTGTTCAGAAGATGCTACTTGACCCACTATAGCTTTATGAGATAAAGTATTTCAATTTTGAGGCCTTTGTGCTTTCATTTTACCGAATTCATTAATTAAACAAATATTGATTAAAAGCCTCAATTGTGTTTCGGCTACTGCAGGTGACAGATCACTTTATACTTTCAGGGCTTGTAATTGTTGGCAGGAAAGGAGATGGGAAAGTGTAACATTCAAATAATCAATAAATAAGCCAAATCATTTCAAAGAATTAAAAGTGGGGTGAAGGACTTGAATAGGATAATAAATTCTCAGTAATGTATTAGGAGTCTGAAGTATCTCCATAAATATCAGTTGTAGTTCTTGACACTGCAATTTGAAAGGATCAGCTCTATGTAGGGAATTGTAGCCATTCAGTTGGACTAACATCCGGGTGCCCATAGGAATCAATGGCAGAGAAAGAACAGGTATCCACTTGCTTTATGCAAGCAGCCACAGTGGAATTTTAAAATGTTAAAATAAATTCTATTCTGAGATTCATTTATGCTGTATAAAATCCTTCTTGGTATGATAAAGTGGGCAGGTTAATTTATAGACATCTTTGCCATTACTCCTCCCACATGTCAGAAATGTATTCATTCATGAAATGAATAATATGCTAGATTCTGTGATTTTCCTCAAGAATTAGAGAAAATTGAACTGGGAGAATAGCAGGGAAAACATCCATTTACCAAGCATCAATTTCTGTAAACTCCCCAGTAGTACTGTTAGTATAAGATGACTACCAGAAATATTCTCAAAGACCTTTCTTTATAACAACATAAAAATTCAGTCTGCTACGACTGCCCAATTTATTCATCAACTACAACTGCAAAATTTTCACAAAATATATGGGCAAATGGCTTGTCAGTTGTTTTCAAGATGCAATTTATCAAATCAAGATGATTTCTTAGAACTCAGTTTGAGTTCAAATAGTATTGGGATATTAGTTTCTATGATGCACTGTTGGTTATGATTGCCAATTGCAGCACAGGATTTTGGTGATACTTTATAAATGACTGGGAAATTGTTTTATCTATTTTTTAAGATTTGGGGGTTGTTATAGATCCATTTTGTTTCTTCACGAATTGTATTTCTTTCTGTGTATTTTCAGCAGTTGGGTGCAAACAGTTGGAGAGATGTTACTTTAATATGCGTATCCTTTGACAGTGCAAGAAATTACAAACATTCAACTAACTTGAAACATGAATACATGTGAAGGTCTAGGTTACTTCAGAGAAAGAGATTTACTTATGATGACAGCTAATCTAACACAAATCTTTTACCTGCACACTTTTCTGATTTGCCAAAGAGATCTTCATTTATTATCTGGGTAGATAAAACAAAGTTGAAGTTCATTCCTCATTAAATGTTTAGACTTTTACCTTCCCTTAGGTAGCAAGGAAATACTTTTCTAATAGTCTTTCATAGTAATTTAGAAATAACCATAGCTTAAGTCACCACCATTCCAAATGTTGCATTTATTTATTTTTAAAAAATTTATGTATTTGGTATAGCTTCCCACTATGCAGCTTAGACTCATAGTGATCCTCCTGTTATCAGCCTACACAGCACTGGGGTTACAGGAGTGAGCCATCAAGGCTGGACTCTGTCACTGGCTCAGTGAGCTGCAGGGGCAGGGCTGATGGCCTGTGGGACCAAGGACCAAACCCGGCTCCCTGCACTTGTCATATTCGGTGCTTTGTCTGCTGAGCTATCTCATCAGCCCTCCAACTGTTGCTTTTAAAGCTACATTGACAAAAGGATAAAAGAAATGTTGCAGTAGGCTTAACTATTAAAACTTTGAGAAAATAACTGGGAAAATTTTTAACAATAAGACATGATGTCTGTAAAATGGTGATACTGACAAATTTGTGCAGATCAGTCTCTGGTAGGATTATTACCTATGCTCATTTGTTACATAGGAGTTGGTTTAACAATTGCATGGCAGATCCTGAAGGACATTCTTAGTATGGAAACCAAACACACATGTGACAGTGCTCATGAGTTTTGTGTGCCAAGCATCAAGCAAAGATAATGTATTAACATGCTTTTAAATAATGATAAAAACTATTCACAGACATGAGGGAAATGAACAACATAAATTTTCCTGTTCTTCTAGACAGATTCATATTTTCTGACCTCAGATATGTGAGGATCCTAACACCTCCTATATCAACCCGGCAAAATTCCCCAAGCGGCATCAACTGGGTGTCCCTATAATTTCACTCAGTTCTGGTTCTAGATATTTGAAAATTACATCCCAGTCATTACTAAACTGTCCCTTACTTCAGTTGTTTCTAACTAATTAGTTAAAATTTGAGGTTCTCAATCATCCCTTCCTGAGGTTTGATTAATTTTCTAGAGCAACCCCCCACACTACTCATGGAAATCCTTGACTTACATTTGCCTTTTCATGAAAAAGAATGTCACAAAGGGTATAGTTGAAAAAAACCAGATAGAAGGATGCACAAGAAGAGGTAAGGGATAAAAAACATGAAGTTCCCATGTTGTTTGGGAGTGTACGTGTGTGGCATCCTGTGGGAAGCGATTTGTGTTCAGCAACAAGAAAGGTCCCTAAACTGGTCTCTGTTTTTTATTTTTAGTGGAAGTTTCACTACTTAGGCGCCACGACATTGATGATCAACTCAACCTTCATCTCCTCTCTCCTCTCCAGATTTTGTAAGGTGTGATGAGAAGTCTCAACCTTATGAGGTTTAGTGCTCATCCTGAAGATATAAAAGACTTCTGGTCACCAGTCATCTCCTTACCACACAAAAAAATTCTCATCACTCTGGAAATTTCAAGGATTTTAGGAAAAGTGTACCATCAAAAAGGGACAAAGATGAATGTATATTTTGCAGTAGTACTGCTTTGAAGCAACAAACAAGGTAAAACGATGGACACTGGAGTGGCACTTTGGTTTATGACCTTATTTTGCTCCATGACTCTGAAAAAGATGACCACATTTGTGCTCCTGTAGGAAAGACAGCTGTGGTCAGCTTCATCACCTGATGCACACTTCACCATCAAAACCAAACTTTTACCGAATGCTTCTGTTTGTGAACCAAATTCTTCACAAAAGCATTTTAACCAAGATACCACTGTATATCATGAATGACTTACACTATTACTAAAGACCAGATAGGTTTATGTCATTAAACACTATCAAAATTTATTAAATAACAGTAAATTCATAAGCTAAGTCAATTTCATAAACCCTGACTGAGTAGTCTATTTTCTCTCGGTAGACATGAGATGGTCAGTCATAGCTGCTATTGTTCTGTGCTATGGTTTAGCAATACAAGAGCCTCTGAAGTCTCTTACATTTGGAGGTGAACCTTTGTTGAGAGGAGTGTGTCACAAGGGGTTGTGATCTGGGAAGATGCATTCTTACCCCTGGTTCCACCCTTCTTTTATCTCCCTAACTGCCATGGAATGAGAAGTTTTCTTCTGCCTTGTACTTCTATCATGCCATTTCTGCCTTGGATCCATCCAACAACAGATTGAAGCCACTTGAAAATGTGATCCAAATAAACAGCCGGGCGTGGTGGTGCACACCTGTAATCCCAGCACTCAGGAGGCTGAGGCAGGAGGATCAATGTGAGTTCGAGACCAACCTGGGCTACAAAAGTGAGCTTAAGGCCAGCCTGAACTGCATAGTGAGACCCTGTCTCAAAAAGAAAAACAAAACAAAAAAACACCAAATAAACATCAAACTTCAAGTTCAGGATGTTGGGTATTTTGTCCCAGGAAAGGGAGAATAATGAATACAAAAAAATTGATGACAGGGAGGTGAAGTTGTTGCTATGACTATAAATCACCATATTGTTTCAAAGCTTTTGAGATTTTTTGGTAGAGTTTTGAAAGGTTTGGAAGCACAGGTTCTCTTATGTCCTGAATCCTCACTGACCTTGAAGCCATTATTTTTCTCTAGTTTTTGGTCTGTAAAATTATATTCTTAACCCTCCAGAAGAAAAGCTTAGTGATACTATTACTCTATAACATAAAGTACTTGAGCTTAATATCACTGTCTTTCTGAATATTGAAACATCTTAGATTTAACTTGGAATTGGTATTATCTATCAATCATTGATATTCTAATAAATCTCTATAGAATGTGATAAAAGTAGTTACACATTTTTACACAGGAATTTAGAAATCTAAGCATATATAAAATTGTACCTTGTTAATCCTTCGGTATTTTTCCTAGTCTCTTACTCTCATTTAATACCATTTTTGTTTTCTTGTAAACCAACCATTTACTTGAGAGAGAATATAGCAGTAACTAAAATTATATTAGAAGCAGCACACATCTAAAAGACCAGAATGACAGGCATTTAATACATAGTTTTAGTGTTACACATTGCTACCCATGAGGCACACAATGTAAAGCTAGATTAGTATGCTAAGCTGTAAAAGGATTAAAACAACAGCTTCCAACATTGCCAGTTTTGCCAATAACCCACGATGATTATGGAACATTGGATTATGTATACAACTACTTTCTCCTAGTTCAGTGAGAAGAAATTTTTTGTACCAATAATGGTAGAAAAATTATCACATCTACACCCTGTGCTCTGTATAACTACTAGGACAACAATATGCATTCTATCAAATACTGGAAATGTACTACTAACATGTTTTGAAGCTGTCACATTGTTGTTTCTTATTAAATGCAATAAAAACCAGAAAGTTTTAGAAGAACCAACTAGAGCAGCCCTAAAATGCTGTAAGCAGAGCTTGATTGATAATTCTTGTTGGAGTGCATAAGACCACAATACTGGTAGGAATGAGGAGAGTAAAGACCAAGATCTGAAGTACTGCTTTGGGAGACATACTAAATTCCATGCATATTTCATTCTGGCAATGAATTAGTATATATTTGTCCGCATTCTAAGACTTTGCATGAGGATAAATTTAAAGGTGGTAAACTGAGCAAACTGGTGAAGAAAGTTTCAAAACAACCCAATGTTTAGGCAGTTGTATGCGTAGTTTTGGTTGCCTCTATTCAGATTTGCAGTGAGACTGAGGAGTGAAATATTAGAGTGCAAAGACATGAAAATTTGTACTTTCATCAGAAATAAGGCATTCTAAACTTAAGACCAAGAAGAAAATCATTGCTGAAAAGACTATCATAATAGAAAAGGTTAAATATTTTTCACTAAGAGTATAGAAATAATACCTTGAGGTCATCTTAGGAAATGGCCCCATCCCATCCACCCATCTCAGGCTCAAAGGCATAAAAAAGTAAATTCTTTTCAAATTATTTGCTTTGAGAAGGCAGTTCTCCTATTTATTCAAGGCTAATGAAGTAAGAATTTTCCTTGAGGTCAACCATTTTGTTGCTCAGAGATCACTATATTCACACTTCAAAGGGCCAGTGCACTGCTCAGATTGGCATAAACTTGGCATCATCCACATGGTATTTTTGGGGGGGGCAGGTAATGTTGCAGGCTTCTGAGTTAGATAGAAATACTATAGGCAGTCAGATAAGGTTAGACTCGCACACAATCAGTATGAAAGGCAAGATTTTGTAACTTGGGAGAGATACAAACCCTTGTTGTGGGCTAGATCTCAAGATAAAAGATAAAATAAATGCCTGCCTCTTTTATGATAGACATCAGGTATGGATATTCTAAGTAGGTCTCTCGCCTTCAGGATGCCTGGAAAAGTCACTAACACAGTCCCCTACAGGAAGAGCCCCCCTGTACTGTGTTCATGCCTGCTTGCTATTTAACTGGCTTCACCATTTGGTCCTAGATTCAATCAATTTTACCTGCACAATTGTGCTTGTAATCGTATTGGTTGACCTTAGTTTTGTCCCACCTCATGCTCACCTAATCAGTTCCCAACTTCTCCATCTTAGACCTGCCTCTCTGCATGGCTTTTGCTACAAAATCACTAAAAAAGACAGATTCAGGAGCAAGCCTCTTCTGTCCCTCTTTCTGACAGAAGCTTTCCCCCAGAAAATATAATCTGTGCTTAACCTCTGTTATTCCTAAAATTCATGCTTCGGTTTTAGAGAACATAATCTAGGCCCAAGTTGGGAGTTTCATTCCTCTATATAGAAGAATACAATAGTTATAAAGTTACAGAGAGTTCTACACAGATTTCATAAAGCCTGAATATCCAGGCAAAAATATAGGACAGTGTCCCAGTCTTTTCCAGGAGTCTGAGAGGGCAATCTTTGAAATTGTGAGAGAGAAGCCAAAACTGCTATAGAAACTCTAGGAAGTGGATATCGCAGAAACATGGAACTGCTGCTGAGGAAGCCACTGGTACAAAGAAGAATCTTCCCAACAAAAAAAGCTCATTGGGCTGCAACTGGCAAGGCCATCAGGCACGGACCACTCAAACCCTTTGGCGTTAAGATCTTAGCACAGACTGCTCTTGGTGATGAACATAGAGCTATTGGATTTGATGTTTGTCTGCCTGAGTTTGGGTCATGCTTTGACCTGACTCCTTTTTATTCTCCCATTCTTCCATCTGGGAATGGTAATGTTTATTTTGTACCATAGCATTTTGGAAGCTTTTAAAGTTTTTCTTTCTCAGAAATTCATAGTTCAGAGTTTTCCTTGAGGCACAAATGTCTTTTCTGCAGTGCTAGAACTGTCAAGACTTTGGTGACCTTATAAACGGGCTAAATCATGAAGGTTTATTGAAAGGAAGAGTTAATATGCATATATCTGGTAATATGAGCAATATTGTTGATGATAACAACATGTAATATAACAACTATTATTAGTTTTCTATTCTTGTTTTGACATTCTGTGTCATTTGTATTGTTTTGTCTTCTTTCTTTCTTTCTTTCTTTCTTTCTTTCTTTCTTTCTTTCTGTCTGTCTGTCTGTCTTTCTTTTCTTTTCTTTTCCCCTTTTTTCTTTCTTTCTTCAATTTGTTTGGTTGTTTCAGTCTCACTATGCACTTGGACTCATGGTGATCCTCCTGCTTTCAGTTTCCCCAGTGCTAGGATTACAGGTGTCCAACACTACACTCCAAATTTGGCTGGCTCAGACTGTACTGGGGGTGGGACTGGCATGACATGTGGTCCCTGGGATCAAACCACAGTCCCTGAGCTTACCTAAGCTTGCCGAAGCAGGCATTTTAGTCTGCTGAGCTATTTTGCCAGCCCCTGTGTTGGTTTGTTTGTCTTTGCTTCTTGGTATTTGCTTTCGTTTTTCCTCTAAGAGAGAGAGAGAGAGAGAGAGAGAGAGAGAGAGAGAGAGAGAGAGAGAGAGAGAGAGAGAGAGAGAGAGAGAAATGGACTAAGTGTACATTTTTCATTATGAGATGAACATGACCTTTTTGATCAGGGGCAAAAGATTACGGTTAAATCTAGAATGTTTCCCAAAAACTCCATGTTTCAAAGTGGTGGTCCAAAGAGGAGATGAATAGGGTATAACCTAAGATGATTACCGTCCCTGGATTTGTCCCTCTTTCTTTGCTTCTGGGTTACCATGGGGTGAGCAGCTGTCCTACATCATACTGCTATACCATTTTGTTTTGACCTTTGCACCAGCCACCCAAGGACTAAACCGACTGAAACCATGAGCCCAAATAAAACTTTTCTTCTTAGCCGGATGTGGTGGCTCACGCTTGTAATCCCAGCCCTCGGGAGGCTGAGGCAGGAGGATTGGTGTGAGTTCGAGACCAGCCTGGGCTACAAAAGTGAGCTCAGGAGCAGCCTCAACTGCATAGTGAGACCCTGTCTCAAAAAGACAAAAACAAAACAAAACAAAACAAAAAAAAAACAAAACCTTTTCTTCTTTATGTTTTGGTTGTTGGATATTTTGTTCTGAGAGAAGCCTACTAATAGTAATATAATATATAACACTTATTACGTCATATCACATACACACATACACACAGAATAAGGAACAGATAACACTAACTAGGGCTACACAATATGAAGCAGCAGATTTAAAAGCAAAAGCAGAGAACTACGTGGAGATGTAAAAAGTCACTGTGGATGTCGAGCTGCTACTAAGAACGGGACAGACCTTGTTTTCAATGTGGGCTTGCTGAAAGTGCAGAGCTGGTTCAATGCCCAGTCCAATGCCAGGCAGCTCAGGATGGCTGTGTTGAGCAGTGACATGGAGCAGAGCTGAAGCAAGGGGCAGAGAGCCTGAGTTCACTGCCTATGAGTTCACTAGATGGGGTGTTGAGATGAAGAGTTGTGTGTGTGTGTGTGTGAAGGTTATTCGCCAGTGTTCAGTGTCTGTTTATATGGTCCAGGGGAGAGGGTTGTATTTTGTGATGGTCTGGTACGTTCAATACACTCATGAGGCTGGGTTTCTCTGCTAGGGCTTTTATGTATAGCATTCACATGTATTTTTGATTTGATTTGGTAAGTTCACAGGAGGTAATTTTCATTAGCCTGATAATTCATGAGTCACTACTTTATGATGTGTTGTGCAGCTGGGGTTGTTCTTTTAGATAAGTTTGGCGTGTTCAACATCTGGTGGTTATCTGTTTGCACAGACATGTTACCAAGTCATTCTGCCTCAGCTCTAGCACTCAAAAAGGAACAAATCTGCTCTGCAAAATGCAGTGAGTCACTGATGGCTACTATACCATGCAACAGCGAGCAGCTCACAGTGGGGCACAGCTGCTCGACACACACTAACTAGCAGGACTTAATGCTATGCAGGAAAGGAAGATTTTCCAGAAAAGTAGACACTTAAGCCAAGACTAGAAGGTTAAGTGTCAACGTACTATATGTTTTAGAAGAACAATTTTGCATCGCTAATCAGGATTGGGGTTATAAACTTGTGATCTTGGAACCAAAATAGGAAGTTTGCTGGCCCATAGTAGGACTGGGCATGTAACTTTTGGCCACTGCGTCATCATTAATGCAATAAGTAGACTGTTACCACAACACTTATTATAATGGTTTTCTAGCTGAGGTCATTCACACTATTATTACTGAGATGGAATATTGTGCTTCTCAAACTAAGAATTAATCTATTAGTCCATTGTGATAACTTGTACTTAGATGCTTCCCAAAACCCTCTGCAGTAGTAGTGGGGCGTTTCCCAGGTGGCTGGATTAGGATATGTGGTGGTGGTGAGATTAAGGAAGTGATTGATGCTGGGATTAAGGGTGCCCCATCCTACCTGTCCATGGTACCGCCCAAAGGATAGGTCGACTACAGAGAATATATCAGAGAATATACATATGTTTTTATCTTTTGAAAAGATATGGAATAGTAATAATGAAAAGTTATAAATGATACAGAATTTTACTAACAAAATAATATGAATTTGATAGTATTTGTTGTATTGTGTGGTATTATTTTCAACTTAGTTGTTTAGATAACCAGATATAGCATGAAAAATTTGAAAAAAGAAGT